>UCOM01000307.1:0-92718 GCA_900474385.1 Ormyrus pomaceus
CTGCTCCCCCCTTCGACTCGATTCGGGCCGGCGCCTTTTTCTCGCACGTGCTCCCGATTTCTCGGAGAGAGAGAGAGAGGAAAAGCCAAAAGAGGTGAGGTGGCCGGCGCCTCGCGACCTGTTATTTGCGGGGGTGGTCTCTTGTTCTCCGCCGGCTCTAACTACCGGCTATCGATAACTGCCACTTAGCCGACTGCATCGCTTCCGCTTTCGAGGCCGGAGAGAGAGAGAGAGAGAGAGCGAGCGTTTACGATTTTACGGGCCAGCAGTCGCGTTACGTGCAGCGCCGCAACCCCGCTTGCTCGCGGAGGAAAAGGCCCGCTCGCCGAACGACCTCGGGAAAATTGCCAATTGGCTAATTGGATTCCAGGCGGTGCATCCGAGGAAGAGCCCCGCTTCCAGGAAGACATTTTTCTTTTATGCCCCGCGCGCGCGCGCTCGACGCTCCTCTTCAATTGAATTTCTCGCTACTACACCGGCCGCCGGCCGATGATCGTCCCGACCGGCGAGCAGCACGTTGCGCCGCCGCCGCCGCCGCCGCCGCCGCCGCTTCCGAGAGAGCCCCTCGCCCGAATCATTTTTCCCCGATTATTCTTCCGACGCGAGCCGCTAATTGACTAATGCTGTTTGCGCTCGCCTCGATTAAACAGCTGACTAACGATCGAGCGAGCGTTTTACGTAACGCTTTATTGTCCGTAAACTCGAAGCCATTAGCTCGCTCGAAAATCGCCTGATTCTCCGCATATTCCTAGCGGCCGTAAAAACATCATTACGCTCGTTAAAATACTTATTCATTTAGATAAATAAATTATCCACGGCTCGTATATTAGCCCGTTAAGGAGGCGAGGCGAGAGGCCTGGAATGAAAAAATTTTATATATATATGAATATACGCGCTGGAGCTCGGGTCGCGCAGTTTGTTTTAGCCGAATGAATTATTAAAAGTTCATTAATACAAAGTATAGAAGGAAAGCTGCGGCAGAAAAAAAAAATAAATAAACGTCGAGCTGCCTTCTTCCTCGCCGGGCAGGTCGAAAACTTTCCTAATTAATGCTTCTTTTTTAGGAAGAAACGAAATCCAATTTAAGAGGCACGCCTACCGGGCCGATTATAGTGCTGTTTGTCTGCTCTCGCTCTCGGACCAGCGCGCACACATTCTCTCTCTCTCTCTCTCTCTCTCTCTCTCGCGCGAGTTTTTTGGTCACTCTCTCGCCCCTTTATATTTCTCGCTGACTAATCCGTGTATGCGTTAATACTCGGCGCTGCGCGGAGAGCGGCACAAAAAATATCCCCCGAGCCGAGCGTAGTTCTTCATGCGCCGCTTTAAAATACCGCAGGCGCGCGGCGCCTCGTGTGTTTACGGTCGTTTTATTTTCAATAAAAGTACCATTCGCTCTTACAAAATATCGCGCCGCGTCGCGTTGCGTGTCAAAGATCTCTTTCGAGCTCTTAGGCTAAACCAGTTAATCGCCGAGGAGGGAATTTTAAATGAACCTCTCTTTTTATTATATATTTCAGATAGACTCTTTAGATTCGCGCGCGCGCGTTTATAAATACGGCGAATTTGTAATTCCGATAATTGAGTGATAAGGAAGCGCATATAAATCACCAGAAAGTTTTGATTTAATTTTTTAATATACAAAGCCCCCCTGCCAGATAGCGAATCGTGTAATAATTAAAGTAGACGCGATGAGCGGCAACAGTAGCTCGCTTAACGCGAGTAGATCGCGTTACGCGGGCAATATGAATTAAACGGCCGAGAATTATAAAATTTTTCTATTAAATTATCCAGCCACTTAATAAAGCAATTTTTCCTCCGCGCGCGCGCTCCACAGATAAGCCTCGGTGAATTCTGAGTCCGCGGCTTTATCTCGACGTAGCGCAGTGCGCGCGCCTTGCGTAATTAACTCGCGCTTGTAAAAACCCGTGTACATTCGGAATCTATGTAGAAAAAAAGTAAACGAGGCTGAAAGCTCGCCGCGCGGCAGAGATCGCGATTAATTAGTCCGGCTGGACTTTGACTGGCGCCTTGATTCGATCTGCCATATATTCCTCGGCTAATTATCGCCTCTGGCGAGGGGCGCGAAGAGGCGCGCGCGTTACACGTACATAATGGAGAGAAGCCGCGGCGAGATTAACAATTACGGCTTAGGCGCTATCGCGCGGCCGCGCGTGAGAACGCGATAACCGCAAGCGCGCGCCGCGACGCGCCCCCGGACAAAGGGCTACCCGCGGGGCGAAATTGCGCCGCGGCGGCAGCAGCAGCTGATGATGAGCTCCTTTCCCTCCTCATCTCTCTCCCTCTCTCCTCTCTCTGGAGTCCGGGCGCCAAGCGGTCCGAATAAATTTTCGGCCTACCAGAATTATTACCGAGCGGCGTCCCGGGCAGCGTCATTCCGGTAATGCAGAGAGAGAGAGAGAGAGCTTGAAGCACGATAATTGCTCGGCACCTCCATACATAATTAGAGGAATGACTTTGAATGGCATTAGCATGGAATTATCGTTAATCGTCTCCCGAAAAAGAAGCCCGGATTTACAAATGGGAAAGGAGGGAGGGGACTGTTTTATGCTCCTCGGCCCGGAGAAACAATGACACGATCTCGGATATTTAATACGCGCTTCCCCGGCCCCCTCACTCCGGGGCCCGTCCATAATTTAGCATGGCATTTAGATAAAGCGCAGATATAGCTGAAAGCTAGACTTGCGCGAGAGAGCTGGCACTTGGTCGCGCCCTCGCACTCCGCGCGAGTACCTTGTAATTTGTCCGAAAGGACGCGCAAGGAGGCTCTAACAAATTCCACGGACATTATCATAATTCGAGGCGCATTAGCGGCCGGGTTATTAGCGCTTGCACTCACCGTTTTTAACGAGGCCGCCAAGCGCCGAGCGAATTAATCGAGCGGCATTAGTTTCGGGCCGATTAGCCGTTATTGTTTTTGAAAAATGACGGCTCGTTTATTTTCTGGCTCGGGGATGGAAATAATTTACTGGGCCCACTCGGAGGCCTTCGGGCCAGAAAATCCGGCGTCGCGCCTCCATCCGTCAAGCTCATCCGCGCCGCGCGGCAGCCTCGTAATGAGCTGCAAATTTATTCGCTCGCTAATTCGCTTCTCTCTCTCTCTCTCTCTCTCCTATTCTCTCCTCCCGAGATCCTTTCTTTATCTGCGCAAAGGGGCCCTCGACCGACACGCGTCCGCGTTGTACACATAATTGTTAAATTAATTTCTAGCGGCTCGATTAGCTATTGACACTCGGCTGCGCGGAGAGTTCGCACGGGCATTTGCATAAATCTTTATTCAGCTGCAGCGCCGCGGCCCGCCGAGAGGAAAAACAGACTTACACGGATACGTCATGTGTTAAGTGATTTATTAATCCGCCTGCGAACGCGCGGCTAAAATCTAATTATAATTTATGTAACCTGTCAGCTTTGCTTATATACAAAATGAAAATTTCAGGCCGCGCTTCATTAATTACTTTTCTTGCATGCGTCTCTCGCTGGCGATCGCCGCGCGCGGTTTTTCCATCGGGCATTGTTTGCAATAAGCAGGCGAATGAATTGCATTTCGCGAGCGATAAGGTAATGGAATAAGCCGCGTTCGAGCCCTTGCATTCGGGCGCAGGACGGTTTGCGCCCGGAGAGCCTCCGGCGATTAAGGCCGAAAATAAATAATGGTATCACGCGAAAGGCAGATAAAAGCCGCAGAAAATCGTATTCGCCGAGTGATTGATGAAGAGGGCTCCCGGAAGGAAGGAAGGAAGTAAGGAAGGAAGGATGGATGGAAGGAGAATCGATTGGCTCGCGGAGCGTTATTGCTATTGTCTCCGGGGCCCGGGACAGGGGACAAAGAGCGCTCAATTAAGGGCATTAATCGCCGCGGAGCACGCAATCGGGCGCAGTATGCAAAGGCACGAGGGAGAGAGAGAGCCGATATTCGCCGGGCTTTCCTCACTTTGGGTGTATCGGCGGCCGGCCATTTGCGAGCGGAGATTGTATAATTGAAGCACGAGTTTGGCCGCTTGTCCGAGGCCGAGGCTCTCTCTCCCCCCCTCCGCTCCGTAATTAATGGTACAGTGCGGCATACACGCTCACTGACGCCGAGCTACCGCGAGAGACCGAGAGACAGACAGAGACCGAGAGAGTACGATTCAATTAATGTCTTTTTTCTCTCCGCGCCGCTCCAGCCTGGCCTTCCTTTTTCCCCTTTTTATCGCTTCTTCCAAGTTCGGAGTCGCCGCCGCCGCCGCCGCCGCCGCCGTCGCCGGTCTCGGAGAAACCGACCGCTCCTATTGAATTTCGATTCGCAAAGGCGACTCGCACTTTTGCCCGCTTTTATTTCTTAATCCCTCGTGTAAACGGGGGGGACTTATCGAGCAATTATCGTTTTACGCAATGCCGCGACTAGTGCAGCGATAAGGCAGACGATAAAAATCTCGCGCGGCGGGAGGAAAGGCCCCTTTGGAATGTTCCTCTGGTTTAATTAAATTTGTAAGCCCTTGAGGACTCAATCGGGCCCCGGCGGCGGGCAAAAGTCGCCTCTCCTTCGAGATCGGCGCTCTGCGTTTCGACATCGGGGGCGATAATCGTGTTAAGCGATAGGCCGGCAGCGGCGGCAGCGGCGGCGCGCGATACATGAAATTTGTCCCGGCGAGCGAACGTTAACGAGCCGCTTGCAGCAGGTACAAGCCGCCTTTGCCGATAAGCTCGCGAGCGCAGCTGCCCGACTCTCTCGTCGACTCTCCCGCTGCTATGCGTGCAAGAACCAGCGCCGGATGTGCCGATGCGGGCTCTATCTCTCTATTACAAGCAGACCGCGTCTACCTCGCGAGCCGGCCGCGATCCATCTGCGAGCGCGAGCGTTTCTTTGCCCCTATCCGCAGGAGACGACGCTCGGCTTTTCTCAAATTAGCCTAATCAGCAGTTAACTGCTTTCATCTCTCTCCCTCTCTCTCTCTCTCTCTCTCTCTCTCCCTCCGCCGTTCCGTCCACTTAATTCCATATCAATTTAACTGCCGCGCCGCAATCACGGCTTTTAGTTCCCCGTAAAACTTGTCCTTTCCATTGAATTGTTACGAACTGCAAATTATTAATACCCACCTGGCAGATTCCGGGAATTGAAAAACTCCTGCAGAATTTCGTTTTACGGGGTTTTGTTGTCAGTCCCTCTCGACGGTGTATATCTTGTTTCATTAAGTACAGGTTTAGATAAGGCTAATTTAGCCGCCTTTAATGACATGCCTTATTCGAGGGAAAACTCGACTCCTTAACTGCGTAACTTTGTGCGACTTGAATTACGCGCCACTTACTCAACTGGTGCAAGCGGCAAAAAAGCACCAGCGGAGATTAATAAACGCTCGATGACGAGCTGAAACGCGAAAGAGACTCGCGGCTTTGTTCCCGAGCTGTCGGGCCGAGGTATCGTAAATTTATGCTTTCGCACAGTCCGTCGGCTTTTATCAGGATTTATATAGGCTGACGCTAGGCGCGAGCGCCGCTAGTTCCGACGATAAATTCTCAGCCGCGTTTCGCAATGCAAATAGCTGAAAAGGAGGAGCTGCTGCCTATCGTCGAAGCTCCCTTGTCTCCTTATCAAGAGCGCGGGGAACTGGTAAAAAGGAGCGCGGCTCTCGCTCCGTTGATAGAAGCGCAGCTCATTTTTGCGGGCAGCGCCGGAGAGGCAATTAAGTCGGTGTAATAAAGCAATTTCTCGGGTATTATTGGATTACTCGGCAATTAAGTCTCTCTCTCTCTCGCGGGGGGAAAAATGAAGGCACGTATACACACACGCGTAGCCTCGGGATTGGCGACAGCGGCCGGGGCCCTTTAACTTAATTACGAGTTATCCGCGGCTCGTACACGTCGGCTAGGAGGATATTGGGAATTCGGAGTGTTGTGCGCGCGGGCATATACGGGACAGGTAATTATTTCGGGCCGCGCGGGCCGGAGACGAGGACAGGTGCGCACGAAGACTACCAGGCCAGCCGAGGCTCATCGCTTTTGATCTTTCATTATATCCTCCCCCTTTTGTATGATCTACTTTTCCAATTACCAAGGTAATATTGCGCCCTGTCCGCGCGCGCGGGCTTCGACCTTCCTTTTCGAGAGAGAGAGAGAGAGAGAGCCGCACGTCCTGCCCTACCGTGTAATTATCTTACGCACATATCTTATTACGGAAAGTCGACTATCGGAGGTATACAATGTCGGGGTTGCCCCCGAGCTCCATTGAAAGAAACTCTTTAGGCGCCCCCTTTCTTATATACTTACGGTCACACGTGCACTGCACTGCACTGCACCGCTCGAGGAGCTCGAGGCCTTTTATTTGGGATGCTAACAACCTGCGAGCGCGCGGAGAGAGAGAGAGAGAGAGGAGAGGAGAGCGAAGGCGATAGCCCTGCTTAAAATGCCGAACGGTGTCTTGATTAAACGACGCATCATAAATTTCCATGTTGTAAAGCTCACCGAGAGAGAGAGAGAGAGAGAGAGAGAGAGCGGCTATACGGCTTAGCGAGTTTAAGTTTAAGGCTCCAATTAATTTCGATCGTCAGCCGAGGCGTTAAACTATAAACGTTTTCAGGCGCGACGCTCCGCGCGCAGACAGGCCGCTGAATAATTTATACCCCTGGGAATCGGGGACTTTGTCTCGGACAATATATCAAAAGCGCGCGCGCGCGCGCGCCTCGAAAAATTGCACTTTTTTCCCGATATATACATGACAATGGAGAGCGGATTCCACCCTCCCCCCAGGAGCATAATGGAAGGCTTGAATAACGGCGCGGAGCGTAAATTTTGCAAATTAAAAGCCTCCGAAAAACGCGCGCTGCTTAATAAAGCAATGGCTCGGAGGATCGCTGAAGGATCGGCGATCGCGATAAAGGCCAAGATCGATGGGCCGCTCGTTAGTTTCACTTTGGCGAAAATTCGGTGGCTCGGTGATTTTTCTCGAGCGAGCGGAGAAAGGGAGAGATGATTTTTCTCGGCGCTGATTTTTGCCGGTCTCTCAGTCCGGTCCGCTCGCCTCGGCCGTCCGCCGCCACCGCTCTCGTCTGCATGCGACGCCAGAGGGGCTTACTTTTAATTTAGCGAACCCATTACGAAAAGTGATATGCGCCATTCGGAAATAAATAGCCAGCAGCGGCAGCGGCGGCGGTGGTGGAGGGAGCTCATGTGCGCGCAGAGCCTTTTTGTAATGAGCGAGGTTAAGGAGCGCTGGCGAGCGAGGAAAATTAGCCCCGTGGTGGCAGGTAGTGGTTATCTCTCGAGAGTGAGCTCCCAGTTAATGACAACCCCTGCCCGACTCCCTACACATATATACCTGCCTGTCCCTTGCCTGCCCTCTCGCCTTCCTACATTCTTCGCCCCGGCCCTGTTTACATCCGGCTTATTTATTTATTGCCTTTCTTCTCGAGAAATTAGTCCTCCCGACAGTCTTAAGCGACATTTAAGGAGTCGAAAGCGAGTCTGCTTACTCTCTCTCTCTCTCTCTCTCTCTCTCCCTCGAGAGAGCGCTCCAGTTTTTCGATCTTTCGCGCTTATTAACTCGGACGAGCGGCCGCTCTCGGCCTCGGTAATTTGCGTCGCCGCGGTGTGCGAACGAATATTCCCCGTCGGCCGCGGCTTTTTAAATTGAAAATGCAAATACCGAGAGATTTAATTGAATTCGCGCGGCGACTCACTCTCTCTCTCTCTCTCTCTCTCCCGCCGTTGCGACAGATATATATCCCCGCGAAAGATGGATGATCCTGGGCGCCGATGGATATTAGCGCCAGGTGGCGCTAATCGCCGCGCGGGACTCTCGAGGCCGGAGAGGGTCAGGGTTCATCGGTCAACCTTGTACCAGGCCGCCTAGGCCGCCTTTGTTCCCGGTTCCTTTCGCTCGTCGGCGGCGGCGTAGCGGCCCCGCTCGGGAAGTGAAATTTCGTAGGCCTAATTGACTCGTAGCATGCGATTAAATTTCCGCTAGAGCGCCGCTAGGACCGCCGCAGGTGCGCGGGTTTCCGGCGGCGTCGAGGACGAGGCGCCAAAGCGCGAGAACTCGACGCGTTCGACTGTCGGTTTTACGAGCTGCACGCGATTTCGGAGCGAGCGCCTCCCGATTTTATGCTCGACGGCCGTTGCACTCTCTCTCTCTCTCTCTCTCGCGGCGCGCTAATGATTAATAAAGAGCGAGCAAACTCGAGAGCGCGGAGAAGGCCGGACGGGCAAGAAGAGGCGCTACGTGCCCCGAGAGAGAGAAAGAGAGAGAGCTTACTTTGCTCGATTAAAAGTTTATCCGGTGCGTGCGCTGGACGTCTTCATCAGCGGGCGCGCTCGGAGAAAAACCGGGCTCGCCTTCGCCGGTCGCTGCTGCGCGCAGGAGCAACAAGACCCGCCGGACAAGAAGAGGAGGAGAGGAGAGAGAGAGAGAGAGAGCCGCGCGTAGGACGTGGCTGGAAAGCAGTTAATGGCACCTGCGCGAGGATACATAAAGCTCGCTCGATCGATCGAGAGCCGCAAACAATTACCCGATCCGCAGGCGCGGATTGAGTCGCGGGCAAAAAGGCCTCGTCCTAACGCGTCGTTGTCGCCGTTTTAATTCATGAGCCGCTCTCTGGCCCCCTGCTTCTTTGTGCCGGCTTGCTGCCCCGCGCGCCGCTTCCCGGAATTCGAGCGTCCGAGGGACAGCCGCACACCTGCTCGATGTATAAGGCCTCGCGGATCGAGGATGTCGCTCCTCGGCAAAACAGCGCGGCCGCGCCGCACTTTTTCGCCGCTCGTCCGCCGCCTCAATTAGACGCGCGCCGCTCGAGCTACGGACGGACGCTGGGAGCGAGGTTCTGGGCCCACCCAATTGACTCGTCGCGAATTCCGGTAGGCAGCTTTATGCTAAATGGATTAGACAGTGGAATGCGCGAGCTGGATGGATCGGCCGACGATCGGAGTCGGGGGGCCCCGGCCGGCCCCGGCCGGCCCCGTATCGGACACGCAATCTCCAGCTTCCGAAACATTCGGCTCTAATGGGCGCCGCGGCATGCCGGGGGCCAAGGACGAAAAAGTCGGGGCCTCGTCTCTCGCTCTCGTGACCGGACTAGACGCTATATGCTCGGGCATAGCTCTCGTCGGATAAAAACAGTCGTAAAGCCGCGATAAGGGAATTGATTTTGAGGAAGGAGAGTCGCGCCGGGGAGAGGGGCCCGGGGACTTGCTTGTCTAAAAAATGCAGGACTCGTGGCGGCGAGCACATTAAAGAGCGCGTCCCGTCGTCGGGTCCGGTGGTCCCCGCCGCCGCCGCCGCCGCCGCCGCCGCCGCCTATAATTCGTCGAATCACTTTGGAGACACGATCGCCCGGTCATTTACGAGCGCGAACAGTAAGTCTCGGCATACCTCCGCGGAGATCGGCGGGGCACGCGCGGCTACGATGCCATCTTCCTCTGCTCTCTCAAGGCCCATTGTTCGGCCCCGGCGAGTACTTAATTAATAAGCCGATAAGGCGGGAATGCGGCGCGAAAAGAGCGCGTGTCGTGGCTGGATTCCAGAAAAGTGTATACGACTCGAGGTGAGCGATGCTCGTCGTTACGGGGGCCCGGACTTTGAAAGAGTCCAGTTCTCGAGCCGTAAAAATGCGGTAAAGAGCCGCGCTATCGGGCCGAGGGGGGGCAGGGCCCCGGATTAATCGGGGACAAGGCAAGCACATTACCGGCCGGCCGATAGCGCAACCTAGCGGCTCCGAGAAGCCGACACCGGCCGGGCGGCTTCGGGCCCGAGCGACGCAGGCACGCACACACTCTCCTCTCCTCTCCTCTCCTCTCCTCCCGCGGTCCGATTCCCTGACGGGTTAATCCTGGCCGGGTTTCCGAGAACTCGCCGTCCCCGGCATTCGGCACCGGCAAGAAGCGGCTTTGCAAATCTCTGCCCGGCCGCGCGCGCTCCTAGTCTGCAATTTTTTCTTAGATGCTGCCCCCGGATAATTGTCGCGTCGACTCGGGCATTTTTGGCGGCGGCCGAGCGCCGGAATCTCGATACTTTTGTAAACCGAGCTCCGGGAATTCCGCGTATTTTATCGGCGGCTTTTTGCCAGCGCTAATCACTCCGCCGCGACTCTGCCGTCGGTAGGAAAAACGTCGGGAGAGCTTGTAATTGCGCTCGGAGCGATCCTCCGTTCGGCTAACGTCATCGGCGGGAATCTCCGACTGCGGATTGCGCGGCTTTTTTTTCTCCCGCCGCGCGGTCGGTGCAGAACGTCGATTTCATTGCCAGCGGGAGAATCGAATAGTTTTCGAGGAGGACGACGAGGCGGCTAATTATGTAAAGGCGGATTACATTATCATTGAGTAACAAAGTGCTTTTGAGATCCCGGCAGTGTAACGCCCATGAAATCAAGAGTCCGTGTTTTTTTTTCTCGCTCGACGCGCGATGAATCTTCGAGAGGCTCGCTAATGCGTAGAAAGTCTGTTCTCGAGAGACCGCAGAAGGAGAATTCATTTAATCGATGATGACTAATCCCAACTTAGTCACTTACGCCAGGCACAGGAATTCAGCCCAAGTTTTTATCCACTTTGCCTGCTCCATCCGGCGCGCGGAGAGGGAAAAAAAAATCTGTTCCTGCCGGCCACGCGAAAATTGAAAATAAAATTAGCAGCAGGATGAATAGCCGAGAGAGGAAGCGGGCAAGTCGAATTAGCGGCGCTTTCGTTTTCGAAGGAGCCGCGCGGCTCTCCTCGCGAAGGTCGGCGACGGCGGCGGCGACGCTGATACCCATCGCGCGGGGCCGACGTTTGTCTCCTTAATCGCATTACCGCGAAAAGCCATGGAGCGCATCGGGCTGCGACGCTCTTTACGCGGCCCCGTAATTACGGCCGGCATGAGGCGCGAGGCGGCCGCCTCAAATCGGGACGGCAGGATATGCCCTTTGTTTTTTCCTCCCCCCCCCCCCTCTCTGCTACATAGTACTTGCCATTCAAGTACCACGAAAATCCCTTTCATTAGAAGCCGTTCTCCGGCGATCGCTCCTCTCCTCCTCCTCCTCCTCCTCCTCCTCGCCTTCCTTTCTTCTCCGGCCGTTCCTCCTCTCCCGTATATAAGCCAGTCGTTTGTCACGGAGTGGCTCCGAGGCACTCGGGGCCCGATCTTATCGGGCGTTTACACGTGTTTGGCATCCGAGCTAATGGCTCTTTTATGCGCCTTCAATGTAAACTATTGAAATTTTCGTCGGAGAGCGCCGGGCTGCGCGGGCAGGCAGGCAGGCAGGCAAGCAGCGAGGAAAGTAAGAATGTCAAGGGTGCCTGGCCGGGAGTCGAAATTGCCGGGGCAATGTCGCCGCAGTCACGCCAGGATCCGCGACTAATGGGCTTTAATTGTGAGCCGCGCGCAATTGCCCCCTCGCTCTCCTTCTTTCTCCTCCGCTCGCTTGTGACATCGAGTTAAGATAAGTGCAGTTACGGAAATTGAATAATAATTGCAGTGGGCGCGATTACAGCAGACGGCGGCGCATTCGATCGGCGCGCAGCGCTTGAGAAAGTTTCCGCGCGGCGCGACGGCTGTCGTATATATATTTTCGCACGTTTTTTTTTCCTCGGCTCAGCGGCGTGCGAGTCTTCCGTCCCTACGTCGCGAGCTCTCGGCGACAGGTTGCGGCAGCCGGCTTATCCTCGCCGATCTCCTCTCAATTATAATTCCGTCGCCTTGGCGAACAATGGATGGAGGTCCGAGAGCTGAGAGCTTAGCTCGTGTTCCGCGAGCGCCGCAAGTCATCGCGCGCCGGGAGAGTTTCTCGCGGGCGGTTTATGCAGGCAAGAGAGCTCTCCTCTCTCGTCCGCCGCGCGTGCGATTGTTCCTGCGGCCGCAAGCGGCGGAGATTGTCGTGTTGCGCAATGAGCGTCCTTTTTTCTGCATAATGGCACTTGCACTCGCGGCGGACGGCGGAGGCCCCCCCGATTAGCACGCTCGCGAAGCGAGAATGAGTTGCGGTCAAAGCTCATAATGCAATCCGGCAATTGGCCCCGGGGAATCGCACCGAGAGGCAAAGAAAGCAGCAGCGGCGGCAGCCGAGCCGTCGAAAGCACGTGTTTATTTTTCTTGCGCGCTTTTTTCCGAGAGTATATACAGCTCGTAACATCCACGGTGCAGCCGTAAACATGCCTGCTTACGTCGGTGATGAAAGAGCCGGGTTTTGCCGCTTTTAAGGCCCCGCAATTTGAGCGAGAGAGAGAGAGAGAGAGAGCGCAGGCAATTTTTCGCACCTCCGCCGCGCCGATCCGTCGTGTCCGTTGCGCACAATGCGAAATGATCAATCAAATTAACCGACTCATTTGCTGCGCCTCTGAAACGAGACTCGCCTTCTCTTTCCTCGAGTAATTTAATATCCAAGCAATTATTCTCTCTTTCTATCTCTCTATCTCTTTCTCTCTCGCGCAATCGTGCAACGAGTGTAGGCAGCATTAGTAAAATCAATTGTTCGCTTGAAATTGATTAGCCGCAGCTTTCAATTGGCCGATTAAATTATTCACTCTCGGTGAATATATACGTCTTATCGAGCCGAGTGGATCTCTCCGCGGGAGCAGCCAGAGCGCGGCGATGTTCCGCGATCCGAGCAAACCAAAGACGACGACTGGCGTTACATTCGCCCAGAGTCCTTGACACGCTGCACTCTCTCTCTCTTTCTAGGCAATCCTCGCGTTACATTATAATTAACCGTACTCTGGCCTGGCTCTAATCTAGGACGGCGAAATTGCCGAGGAGGAAAATAAAGGGAGAGAGCCGCGCGCTGAAATTTCGCGGATAAATTTCGGCTTAATTAAGAAAAAGGTATAAAAGAGGCCGAGCGGCGCGGGGGGGACCCGGGCAAAAACTGCCTCATTTCTTGATTACAGCTTGTGCAAGGCGGCGCGATTATGCAAAGCAGCTGCCGCGCCGCGGAGCGTTCTGCTCGATCGGCGCGACGCGTCGCCTATTTTCTATACTGCGTCCCTTCCGCGCGTTAAGAGAGACGGCCGCATTATACCCAAACGAAATTGCCCGATGCCTCTTTTTTTTCGGGGCCGCGAGTCTTCCGATGCGTTTCCGCCGAGCGATATATATATATATATCCCATTGCGGTCGCGTTCTGCATTTTTCTCGCCGTCGCGAGAGTTGTGCAACGCATCGCGACTAATGCGATTAAAAAGGCATAATGATTACGATCAATTATTAACAATTACAAGGTCGGCAAAAAGCCTAATTATCCGCCATTAATCAAGTCGAGCTCGCGAGACGCTGCTTCTGCTGCTGCTGCTGCTGCTGCTGTTCGCCGGACGTGCTTCAATGAGTTTTACGTCGCTCCGCCAATAATTTCTTGCTACGTGCCTCTATTTTCCGCGCGGCGGCGAAAAAAATCATCGCCAAGCGCATCACGTACGTCGGGCTCGCCGCGATGCAAAAAGGAGGAGAGGACGATGCGCGGGAAGAATGATTTTTCCGGTGCGCGCGCATCGGCTGCACCGCCGAGTGTTTATATAAAATTAGTTGCGGGAGTTTTTGCGCGGCTCGGTGCAGCTACTGCTCTTCATAATATCTGGACAATGACGTTTTTCAGCGCGCGCGCCGAGCGATTTAACGACGGAGCGATCGTCTTGCGCAACGATCTCGCGCCAATAAAGCTGAAAGTTTCGCTGGTTGCTTTTCGCGATGCAGGCCGCGGCGATGATCGTTTCAGCGTCATTAGTCAATCGACACCGTTCGCGCAACGCTTCGGCTCTCTGTTTGTCAGTTGCATCGGCCACGGAGAGAGGGAAGATCGCGCCGGGATTAGGAGAGGCGTTTTTCGATCTCAGCGGGGGCAAAAAGTTGAGGCGTATAAATTAAATCGGCGGATCGGCTCTCGGAGTCGTGATAAAGGCTCGTGCGCGCCGGGGAATTTCTTCCACGAGGTGTATTATGCAGATGGTGAGGCAAACGACTACACATGTTTCAAAATTACACATTCAATTACAAGAATCTAATCCCGAGCGTAATTCATTGGAGATAAGTGCATTTGTCGGTCGTCAATTTAATCAACGAAACACGCTCATCAAGTGCAATTAAGTCGTGAGAAAGAGAAAAATCGGACTTTATGTAACGAGTGTACAAGCCTTGTATACTCGGCGGCGGCGCGGCGGGCGAAAAAAACAACATTGTTATAAGAGGAGAGCCGCGGAGAGCGACAAACAGTTTAACCTGATTTTCAGAGCGCGAATTAATTGTTCGAATCTCCGGCGAGCGATTATTGAATTCCAGTTATACTAGTTATGGAGTATATTTACATCGGGCCGATTATAATTTTCGATCGATCCTCTCCCAAGGCGTGTCATTAGCTTTTATTACGGCAAAATCAGCGGAACTTTTAATCGTATGCATGGAATAAACGAGCGCAATTGTGAATTTATGCTAATTTCAAAATTCCCCTTAATCGCGCGCCGTAATAAAATATATTTTCTAATGCAATTATTCCGGCCGATTACGAACACGTCAACTCTCGACATTTTAAGATAATCGTCGTCCGACGCTTTTCATCGATTTCTCGAAAAAAAAAAAAAAAAAAAAAAAAAAAAACATGTCCTCCCCTCTAAAAATTAAAAGCTCGAAAATAACTCTTTAACCCATTAACCGAGGATAATTTTTCATCGTCGAATTACGAAACGAGCCATTGTCTCATCAATCAATTTTAATGCCTTTCAGCGTTATAATCCTTTTATTTTCATTTGCTCGTGTGCGAATTAGCAATTACGTATTATATCTCGCTTTTGAAAAGCCATCGAAGGGAGGGAGAAAGGCACCGCGCGGCTTCCTGAAGTCGCGACGAGGTCAGTCGCGTCAGTAATATTTGTATAATGACACGAGTCAACGACGAAAGCTGCCTCTCTCGATTAATAAATAATCCCTCTATCGCGGCCGATGATTTATCGACAAAAGGTACGGCCGACAGGCCGACAGAAACAAGCTCAACTGGTCCCCCGAGTACAGTTACGGAGCGTCGTGTGCAGGCAGCTTTCTGTCATTAGCCAGGATGCTAATACTTCGCTTCTATACTCTGTGGCGCGAAGAAAATTAGCGTGCGAGTCCCGCAAAAATGCTTCGAGTAATTAAGAGAGCCAGTCGGTTCGAGCGACGGCTGCCGCGGAGGTTGAGAGCTGACTGATGAAGAACTGAAGCGAGTAATGCAAAGCGATTTGCTCGTTTAATGCGCATAATACGTATTTGCCGTGTACGTGGAAACGCGGCGAACGGGTGAACAGCGCTCGTAATTGCCTGCACACGCATCCGATACCCGACCGATTGTCCGTGCCGGAGAACGGGGCCAAGTGATTTATCGTCTCTCTCTCTCTCTCTCTCTTTCTCTTTCTGCCCGTCGAGCTATTTTCAGGATCTGCTAATGATCGTTTAGGCTTACGTATCGTTATCGGCGATCTCTCGACGGCGGCGGCGCATCCTCGAAAAGATGCCTTTCTAGCCTCTGATCGACGTATTCCACCATTTTTCCAAGCCGTTTACACCTCGCAGAAACTCTCTGACTCTGCGCATTTTCCGCCGCGCGGCTTGAAAAATCTTTACGGCGATTTTTTTTCTTCCAAAGCTCGGCGGTATTACCACCGAGAGAGAGACGTGATTTATTCGCTTCACTTTGCACACAACAATGTAACCCGCTCGAATGACTGTACGACTACATCAATTATGTAAATTATTGCGGAAGTTCACTTGAGCATGACAAACCTAATTAAAAATTGTGCAATCGGCACAAGGAGCTATTTAATACCTGCACGTTTATTAACCGTATTTCTTTGGCTATTGGAAAACGTTTTGCTGAAAAAAGCTGCGCGCCGTGTCGACTTTTTCGCGACGCAAAATTCGCTCTCCTCAATCACGCGGCGTATTTTCATTTTTCTTCGTCTCTCGCCGCGGCTTAACAAATTTAATCATAACTGCAAACATTAATATTCGCCGAGAGCAATTATCGGAGTGAAGGTGAACGGATTCCAACAATAACTTATTCGATCCATAAATAAATCGTCACATTAAGCCAAGCCTCCTTCAAACCTGTTGGCTACCGTTTCCCTCTCTTTCTCTCTCTCTCTCTCTTGCTCAATGCTCTTCCATCGCTTTTACTCGTCTCACGAGAGCTGATGTCGAGAGGAATGTAGTAGTCGCGGGGATAAATAACACGCGCACGGCAAACAAAAGCACGCAGAAAATGTATATATATATATATATGAGTGTACGTCAACTTTTTTCACTTCTCTCGCGCGCTTGTCGATAATTTCTTTTGATTTTATCTCTCTCTCCCCGACAAAGTTAAAACTTTTGTTCCTTAATGCCTCGTAATCGGATTGGAAATGAGATACAGCGGAATTAATCTGGCATTAAAAAAGTCTTCAACACTCGTATCTTCCAGCGAACTCAATTACGATTTATTAAATGGCGGCAATTATATTCCTTAACATTACGTTAACATTTAATAGGATACATTAAAATGGAACGTGCAGATTCCTGTAATGTCGAGTGGCATGATTAAAAAGGCATATTTCATTAAAGTGTTAAAAATGAATTACTCTCGATAATTAGCCAGCCGATGCGCGCCTCGAAAAAAACGCGAAATCAGGTTAGCTCCTCTAGACGAGAGTTTGCATGTTTTTTTTTTTGCAGCCGCAAGCAATTTAGCCGCGAGTCTTCTGCCTCCATTGATATAATTAGTTTCAGCCAACATTTGATCTAGGCTTTTCAAGTGAAACGTAATTTTCATTTATCAAGTCATCGAAAAAACCTCCTCGCTCGTTTTTTTTTCACCGTTTCTCTTTTTTGCGGCGGACTCATTATTTTGCGGGGCGCGTGCTGATCCAGATCTGTGGAAGGCGTCAGGCTGGATTACGGCACATTCGGCTCCGATACTTAATTGCTTTTCGAGATCATTAGCCGAGGCACTTTCGCTCTCTCTCTCTCTCTCTCTCTCGCGAGTTAACGGGCCGAGGAGCTAATCTCGAAATATATAAAAACATTGTGTCGAGCGCCTGTTATCCCTCCATCTTGCCGTTTCGCACTTTACTCTCTCTCACTCCCTCCCAATTACGACTCTTTTGTATCTCGCCAACGAGTCAGCTCTATTTGGGCTTTCCTTTTAGTGGCTCGTAAAAAAGCCGTCGAGTGCAAGCAGTTTATAGGAATGCGCGCGCAGCGATCCGAGCTCCAATTTACATGCTAATCTTTACAACATAATAATCGCCGAGTATGTACAGGCCCCGCGTTTATATTGGCCCCACGGATGACGTGCGTCGACGTTGTGTCACCGCGCGGGGCTTATTCATGCCCGATCGTTTTACTGCCCGGGCACACGGGATATAGAGAGCTAACTTATTTCGATTACGCCAGGCTTCGACAATTAATGGACTTTTCGTGCCTCGGTGGCTTCTAAATTTTCCAAATGAACTGCGCGTTTACACGACCGGCACTCGTACGTGTTCGCGGGGCTTTTCACTTACTCCTTTAGATTCCGTATACGCGGGCAGGTTTTGGTCTCGTTTTCCCGCCGACCGATGGCTTGACGTTAATAGCTTCTAAAATTAATGTTTCCCTCGTGGTAAAAAAAAGAAGGATATCAGCCCGGCTTATAATTTTAGGTCTCGAAATACACCAGCTCTCCGCGCAAAACAAGTGATTTAATTTAAAGATCTGCATGGGAGCGATGATCGAGAGGCTCGAATTGAATAGGGCAGGGCCTCGGACTGGTCTTAACAAATAGGGATACATCGATCAGCGGTCTCGTTATAGATCGCTCGATTCCAGGGTTGCGCACAGGCAGTCTGGACTGGCATATAAAGGAAGCTGCGGCTTGCGGAGAATTGCTCCAGTGACTCGAATAAGTCGCGAGTAATCGCGCCATTAGCGACATAATTGGCCTGTCCCTATACGTCGCTCGGCGCGCGCAAATTAATTACGTCTCCGTTATGTAATTGGATTTATCGTTTCTCCCGCGCGCGCGAGCGCGAGAAATCTCCTCTCCATTAGCGCTCTAATTGAACGTTAGGCCAGCGCAAAGCGTTGACAGTGGGATTCGCAATTAACGCTCCGCGGAAAATGGAAAACAACCTCTCGATCGTTTGGCTCTCGGCGGAAAAATCCCCCGATATGTATATATATAATCCGCGATCCCTTTTCCTACACGGCGCGGCTGGTGCAATTTGCCGGTGATTCGCAATTTGCGCGCGCGCTGCTGCGGTTATACCGATCTCTCTGCCTCGTTCGGTGCAGTCTGCAGCGGTACACCCGATGCACCTACGTCTGTTGATGCTTTTTTAATTGGCGCCTTCTTCGGCGTCCGACCTTTTCCTGCGGTTATCGACGAGCGCAGCCTGCCCATTTCCCTCGACTTTGCACTCTCGCTCGGCGCGGGGAGGCGGAGGAAAGCCATTAAGGCCCCCTGGAATTCGTATTTATGTAATTGTAGCGAAAAACCGGCCGCGGCCGCGGCCGGAAAGCCAGCTGAAATTTCGTTCGCGCGGGGTGTATCGATCGTTCTCCCGTCGTGTATCCCAAGAACTGGGTTAAAAGTGCAGGCGACGCGGTGGGCTTGCCGGGGCCTGGACGACGCGCTCGACTCATCCGGCCGCTCGGCGATGATCTCTTATTGTTCAGCGATATGAAATAATCGCGATAAGGAGATAAGCCCCCCCGACAACTCACATCCGGCGCGCAAACATTACGTGTATCCGGAAGGTAAATATCTCCTTCCCGTATCGGCCGTTCTTAATCTCTCGACTCTCCTCGGAGCGAGCATCATCATCCTCCTCGCGCGCCTTTATTATTTTTAGGCGATATATACACTATACAGTCCCTTTCATCGCGCAGCGCGCCGATGTAATTCGTTGTAATTGCCGCGCGGCGCGGCTTATCGGCACGGAGCAATCGAACCTCTATCCCCGGCGATGATCGTCGGCGCTTGTCGCAGGACGCGACTATTAGTCCCGGCATTTGCAAGTCCGATAAGAGGCACACAGGCCGCGGGGCGCCGCCGCCGCGAGAGAGCCTCTGCAGCCCGATGGCCGTGTGGCGTGAGCCCCAGCATAACGCCGCGCGCAGTAAGCTGTAGCAATGAGTCGGCTAATTAGTTTATTAAGCTCCGCCGGCCGATTTGCATGCCCATAAATCGCGCCGTTGCGCACTCGAATACATCGGCCGCCTCTCGGCGCGTAATGTCAATTTCCGCAACGCGAGCGATTCTTTTCTCCCAATAGGCACCTTTTCTGATTAGCCTACGTGACTCGCTCTCGCGGCTTTCCCAATATTTGTAACGACTCTCGCGCTAATAACCGTACTTCTCGAGTTCTTGGCCAGTTTAGGGACGGACGAGATGAGGATCGGAGAGAGAGAGAGAGAGAGAGAGCGGCGCGCGTGACGTGCAGCTTCTCTGCAGCCGGGAGAATCGCATAATCAGAAATCGGGCGATGAGAGCGCGCGCAATTTTTGCGAAAAAGGCCGTAGCGCCTTATTGCCGGATTTACGCAAGCGGAGCGCGCTATATGCCCGAAATTACAGTGTTTACGCGAATTAGATTTCGGTTTCGGTAATTTTCAGTTAATAACGGAGCCAATGGCGGGAGAGACGGGAGAGCGAGAGAGTATAGAGCGAGAGAGCGACAAGCGGGCCATTAATGGCACCATAATGCGCGCGAGGCTACCAACTCGTATATATACGCTCTCGTCCTCCGTAGCGCGTGCAGGACATAAAACAGGCTGCTTGCAGTTCGGCTGCTGTATTATCGGCCGCGCGCGCATTACGCCGTGCGCGCCGATCTCTCGGGGCCCGGCCCCGCTACCTGCATTATAATCTCATTTCCGATAAATCGGCCCGATTAAAAAGCGCCGGGCTCAGAGAGTTTCGCTATCGACTGGTCCGCTCACCCTTTCGCCTTAACTGCGCGCTCTCTCTCTCTCTCTCGCGTATACCCTCTTAATTCGCAAGAAAACCGCTCCGAGCGCGCGGGAAAATGAATTTACACTTTTTGCGCGGCGCTCGTTGTTGCGCGCGCTCCTTATTTATAGAATATAATCCGTGCGCCCGTAATTTATTAGGGATTTTTGAGATGCGGCGCGCGCGCCGCGCGCCACCTAGCGGCCCGCTGCCGCTGCGCAGCGCGTCGATCACGAGTGAAAATGAGCCGAGTCGTTACAAGCGAATCGAGCGAAGCTACATGATCGGCAGATCGGCGGCGGCGGCGGCAGGCGATGCGCCGAGGTGTGGGTTCTCGCTGCACGGAGGATCATTAACGCGGCAAGGTCGGTGAAAGGAAGCTCGCTCTCTCCCCCCTCCCCGGCGGCCCCCGCGCTCTCACACACACGCTCATCCTCGTACGAGGCGAGCGGCTCGCGCGTCGCCGAGCCACGCATACGAATGGCTCGCTCGCTCTCGTCTCCGGAGCGACGACGACGCCGCTGTAAAAGCAAACAAAAAAATCCGAGCTAATTGACCGGATTTCTCGATCGAACGAGAGAGCAGAGCCATTGTCAAGTGGAATTTTCTCGTAAATTTCCTCGGCGAGCACCGCGCGCTGCTCCTTCCCCCGTCAGGTTTACGGCGCGAGGAGGTTCCCGCCGGGAATTTGACGGCAGGCCGCGCGAGAGAGCCCGGATCGTTACTTAGGAGGCGCGCGCGATGCGATTAAACGAGCCTTGGCGCGATCGTGTGCATAAGCGCTCTTAAATGTCTCGGGGGGGCTCGCTCGCTCTCTCTCTCTCTCTCTCTCTCTCTCTCTCTTTCCACTTCTTTTTGCGTCCCGCGCTCGGTGATTAACAGTTTTATGGAGTAATAAAGTGAAATTTTCGCTTGATTACATTTTATGCACACATTCTTTATCATAATAATAATTACTTTTATTATCGCCGCGGAGCTTTATACGGGGGACATTTTAATACGGGAATTTTTTATGCTCGGCCCCGCTTTTGTTGTTTGCAGAGACGAATAATAATACGGCCGGACCGTGTAATCCCCCCGGCGGCAAATCGTGACGCGAAGCGCGTACAGCGCGGAGAGTCAAGCCGAGATAAGAGGCCGCCGCGCAAAAGTAGCGAGGCATTGGGAAAAAGTGAAGGTAAGAGCGCCGCGCTAAATCCAAGAGGTCGCCTCGCGAGCAGCGGCGGCGGCGTCGTAAACGCCAGGAACGGAAACGAGACCACAGATCCTTTCCTGCGCGTTCGCAGAAGCTAATTAGCGATAATTCGGTGGTTAGGCGAAATTGCACGCTATCGCTCCCGAGCGAGAGTGTGACAGTTTCTCGAGGAGCGAAAACTGCCGCGAATGAATACGCGCGCTCTCGTTTTGGCGGAGGGCTAATTTTTAGCTCTATAGGAAGCGAAAAATGTAAATGTTAGAGGTCGTTGGCTCGCGTTGCAGATAATCCAGTGAGGGGCAGCAGCAGCGACGTGCTGTCGCAGACGAGCCCAGCCAGCAGCACGAGCAGCTCGAGCCAGGTGAGCGCGAGCCAGGCCAGCAGCCAGCAGCAGCCGGTGATCAGCCAGGCGGCGACGCAGCCGCAGCAGGAGCCGCTGCCTGCGAGCCACCACCACCACCAGCAGCAGCAGCAGCAGCAGCAGCAGCAGCAGCACCACCAGATGGGCATCTCGACGGACGAGGTGCGCCCCGAGGAGGAGGGCGCCCAGCCCAGGGCCGCGCCGACCAGCCCCGAGAGCGAGGCCGAGGTCGACGACTTTGCCCCCAAGCGCAAGCAGCGCAGGTACCGCACCACCTTCACCAGCTACCAGCTCGAGGAGCTCGAGAAGGCCTTCTCCAGGACCCACTACCCGGACGTCTTTACCAGGTATAGACTTATAATACCACCGAGCTCATTACCCGGCTATTCGGATGCGACAAGCTCGAGCACGGCCAAAAAGAATCTTTATACCGAATACAGTTTATTTATTCAATACTGGTACGCGAGTAATATCTCGTATATATTCGCGTTTAACATCGGATCGTTAAGGCTTTACAATCATTCGAGAGATATATTGCATTAATAAATCTTTATTCTTATAATAAAACTAGAGTTGCCGGGGCTTCAAATTTTTAATCTTCCTCGGCGTTTTAATACTGGATTGGGCCATTTTTTTTTCTCCTTCAATTACGTAAGCGTATAAAACATCGGTAAACCAGTGCTGTCAAAATGTATAATTGACTTAACCATTATAAATTCTTTTCTTATTAGCGGCCATTAACGACATGGAAACTTAATTTATGCACAATAAAACATCAATAATATTTTGAAAGTCGGAGATTTTTTGTACAACGTGCTACTTAGATACAAAATACATAAAATACATTCAGCCAGTCATTAAAACTTTTACTAAAGTAATCAAGCCAGTCCCGAGTATGCGAGCTGTAGTTTAAAGGAATTCCTAACCGGCACTTCACAACTTCATCCATCATCGATTTTTTAGCGCCGACGCAGTATTTTCAATTTCGGAATAACGAAACAAAGAAGAAAATTGTTGCGACAACGGGCTTTTTTAGAATTGAATTTTGCGAGCGTAAAAAAGTATAGATCTCTATTAATAAGCAGGTTGTAATTAGAAATGAAATACCGAGTGAAAGTTTGCATGGTTAATTAAGCAGTAACACACTTTCCTGTGGTCATGATTTTTTGCCGATTTCAAAGCACCGCGCCCGACGCGTTTGGCCATTTTTCATCCTCGTACTCGCGCGTCTTATTGGTTTTGCGGCTTCGCAGCTTTTCTCCCCCCAGCTCAGTTTTTTTCCTCCGCTTCTCGGCAGAGCGCGTCCAGGGCGCGCGTTTTTTCTGTCCTCGAGCGCTCGCTCTCTCTCGCTCACGCACACACAGACTCTCGTACTCGGAACACCCGGTAGGCAGCTAATGGCGGTGTAATCGCTCGTAATAGATCCGGTCCTGTGTCCGCGGTGTGGGTTCTCGTAATTAACTACGACCAGCGCATTACACAGCTATACACGTTTTATAAATGTATCTGCCTCTCTGCTCCGCTCCCGAGAATCAGGCCTTTAAGGTCGGGGCTGCTGCTGCTGCCGCCGCCGCCGCGAGGAGCAGGAGGAAAAAGAAAAGAGGCCCCGGTTATCTGGAAATCGGCTTCCTGCTAATTCGTAATTACTTAATTAAATGGTGCTATTCGGAGTGTCTATAAAACGTGATTTAGCGAACGGAGCGGGATTAATGTCTTTTACAAGCGGCCCCAATAAAAAGCCGGTTTTTATGCCCGACGCAGATAGCAGCTCGGAGTTTTTAGCGGGGCGAAATAAAAATTTGTCAATCCGGTTGGGAAAATAATAAAGTGTAGGAAGGTAGAGAGAGAGAGAGAGATTGGCGCGCGATTGTTTACATAAATTATCGAGGCAGTCGGGGCTCTGACATTGCATAAGGAAGACATTAGTGGCGATGGTCGAGCGTGGCGCGTAAATGGACATTACGACAAGTCGTTGGAGCTGCCCGGCCAGGCGACTGTGTGTACGCTTTGCGCCGGTATTAATTTAGCGCTAATTGGATTTTATGGTCGCTTAGGTTTATTGCTTAGCCGAGCCGTAGGCCGAGGCTCTCGTCCGATGCATATTCATTAGAGCCCATTTCGCTCTCGCTCGCGTTTCTGCGGATGCTAGGCAGAGAGAGAGAGAGAGAGAGAGAGAGAGACCGGCGCGCGAGCTCAGCACGCGAGCCATCTCCGACGACGCTTTTATTTATATTCCGGCGTGCGCGCGCCGCGAGGAGTCGACGAGCCGAGCGACGAGCGAGGTGTCGAAAAAATTCAATATCAATTAACTCGAAAATCGGACGACCGGACCTTCGATCATCGCCCCGCTCTCACTCGCTTCATTTTCATAATTGGATTTTTATAAATGGGGGGCCGGCGAGCGAGAAAGAGCTCTTTTCCAA
This sequence comes from Ormyrus pomaceus, assembly GCA_900474385.1. Taxonomy (NCBI): domain Eukaryota; kingdom Metazoa; phylum Arthropoda; class Insecta; order Hymenoptera; family Ormyridae; genus Ormyrus; species Ormyrus pomaceus. The sequence continues at coordinate 23,865 of UCOM01000307.1, forward strand.
TTTACATCGGAATCGACGCGCGGCCAAAAAGGAGGAATCGATCAATAAAGGTGAAAAATCACCCGAGCCGATTTCTGGCAAGGACACGCTGCATTCTCAAGCCCGTTTCGGCGACATTGTATTTGATATTTTGATAAAGCGGACCTCCGCTAAGTGTGCATTAAAAGCGCTCTCCTCTCTCTCTCTCTCTCTCTCTTGAAGGAATCTCGTGGCGGGGAGCGAGGAGGCGTCATCCTCTCGGCAGGCCCGTATAAAAACAGAGAGATTCGCAATTCTATCTTTAATTAAGTCTGCAGGATTAGCGATTTATCTGAAGCGGATTTTAATATCCGCGTAGTATTTTATCGGCGGAGATATCGGCTCTCTCTCTCTCTCGCCGTATAGTGGGACTTAATGGTATGAATATTTAAAACTTTCCTCTATATAATCGACTGCTATACTTGTCCTCATAAATTACGATCTGTACAATCTTCTGTATTAATGGACGCGACTTATAAAACGATACATTAATTAAACGCAAACGTGCCGTCATCCCGCGCGGCGAAAAAAGGAGAAAACGTACACGTATTTTTGCGCGCGTCTATACTCCGCCACGAAAAAAGGAAGGACGAGCAGCTCGTTCGATTATATTACTCGAATAGAGCTGCTCGAAAAATTATTGCAATAAAGCTATCGGGCCGTTCGATCTCCGGCTACCGCGAGTCTCGTCTCTCGTCGAAAATTTCGGCGTGAGCGAGAGAGAGAGAGAGAGAGAGAGAGCGCGTAATGGACTCTTAGGAGCGGTAAAAAAGTGCGAAAAATCCTTTTATTTTCTCCGGCAATCATCTGATATTTGATCTTTTCCTTGTTAACAGCTCCCCGGTTAGCGCGTCGCTCGTCTTCTTCCTTTTCGGCTTATCGGGCTCGATCATCTTCCCTCTCGCTCTCGTCAACGTCTCTTTTTCTCGGGGAATTTTTTTTCGCCTCGCGCTCGCTCTCCGGGGAGGGAGAGAGTCTACCTCGTCCGCCTCGTCTGCGCGTTTACGCCGGTATGCAAAGGACTCGCGTGTATGGGTAGATCGTAGTCATTTACTTTACGGGCTCTTAAGATCTAATTTAGATAAGGGTCGCGGCTCGAGCTACCGCGGCGCGCCGCAGCCAATCCCGAGGCGCCTTTACGACCATTTCATACATATTGCCTATTGGTTTTTAGTGCTCGTGTCGACAGTGCCCGACCGCCGGCGGGGGGGAGCGCTCGGATATATATAAGTCGCCAACGCCAAGGGAGATATCTCGAAAAACTCGGGCCGAGATTGGCCGGTTTTTCTTTTCCGCGGTATAGCGGCGGCGGCCCAACAATGCGGCCCTGAAAAAGGAGTTTAAAGAGCAATAAATAAAGTTTCGCGCGAGGATGAGAACGGGGAGAGAGGGAGAGCAGTAGCCGTCAGGATAATGCGCGCGTAATGCCGGCTTAATGCACGCACGGCGTGAAGAGCCAATTACGGATTGGCCACGCTGCCGCCAATCGGATGAGGGACGAACCTCGCCGAGCCGCTTCTTCTTCTTCTTCTTCCTCTTCTTCTGGCTCTTATATTAGTCCTCTCTCGCGCGTCCGAAATCCACTTTTCTAATGTACGCAGCTGCCGCGGCGCGAAAAGCGTTCGAGAGGCAAACCTGTCCGCTCGGAGCCGCGCGGGGACGCGAGATAGCGTCGATTATAAAAATCGCGGCGCGCAGCGGCTGCAAAGTCGTTTCGCAAATTCAATCGGCGTGGAAATTGCGATGAAAAAATTAATTATGTCTTTCTTAACGTCTATTGAATCATTCAAGTCGTATACATAGTCTTTATAGGCGTAATCGTGATCACTCGAGGCTATATAGGATAGATAAAGAGAAAAAAGATCGTTTATTATTCGCGCGCGGCTTTTCTCGCTCACTCGTGTGTGTGTGTGTGTGCAGAAGAAAATTTGCAGATTAAGCACTCGTTGCTAACGCAAAATCCGCCGTAATGACCGAATTATTGTCCAATTGCGCAAGGCGCGTCTATTCATCTGCAATCGTCGGCAAAACAGTCAGTCAGCTTCGCACAATGTAGAGAGAGAGAGAGAGAGAGAATATAACGGCGAGGCTGCCGCTCGGCGGCAGATTATCTCTCGAATATAATTCGAGGCTTTTTCCGGCGCGAGAAAATGACTGCTCGAAAGCCGGCCGTAATTGCGTATGTAAACTCGGGGGGAGGCAAATGACAATGGGACTCTCTCGCGGAGTGACACTCGCCGCGCGCGGCTCGGAAGAGAGGAGTATAGGCTGGCTGGGTTTGCGCTCGCGCAAAACAATAACAATTATAAGATTACGCCAGCCTTGCGCTTGGCTACGATCGGCTGACTCTCGGCCTCCGGGGTTAATTGGATAATGTAATTGTCCGGTAATTACTCGCTGGGCCGCACACCCTTTAATTCAGTGCTCTCTCTCTCGTGACTGACTCTCGCGCACACGCTCACTTGGCTCTCCCATTAGCCGCGCGGCGTTATGTGCATGCACAATGCCGGAGTGCGCGCGCGCGGAGAGGCCCAGCCGGCGCGCGCACGCTGACGTTTTGCCGAATTTTCCGGATGATTGCCCCGGTTGATCGTAATTAACCGCTGAAAGAATGGGCTAACGAGTGCTTGTGCTGCCGAGCTCTTATTGTTATCGAGCCCGGGGCTCCGCGCATTGTGACCGGTAATTGACTCGCGCAGCCAAAGAAATGAAGAGCGCGTTTCTGCTTAAATTCATTTGCCGCTTGATTTATGGCGTTTCTCGGAAGCCCGACTTTATACGTATACAAGCGCGCCTCTGGCCGTTTTCCAATTTATTTGCATCCTTTATGTCAAATCCGGCGACTGCACGCCGGCAATTAAGAACGCGCGTTTCCTAATTGTGATTGCTTTCCGAGATTTTTATTGAATTAGCCAGATAATTCTAATTTGCGCGAGGCCTTGAATCGTAATGGCGTGTCTTAATACAAAAATTCTTTGTTATATACTTTAATTCGTACTTATTTAGCTTGAAATGAACTCTTTCGTAACGTAATGAAATTACGGAATTGCCGCGCGCTCGAGTCCTTGTCTGGGTTCTCATGACGAGTACAAACGTACGAGTATTCACGCGCTGCGAGAGCCAAGGAAAGTGCTCAAGAATTTTATACACATTATAAAGCTTCTGACGCCGCGTTACAAGCCGTTTGCCATCGATTTTTACCCGACGACTCGAGTCTGCCTGGCAAGTGTAAACTTTTCTACTTTACGATCGTTTTCCAATGATAATGTAGTTAAAAAAAGTATTTTAATAAAATAGCACAGTTTAGTGCGCGCGAACGACGCTAATCAGAATGTTTCCTCGAGGAGATTTGCTTGGAAATTAAACGCGAAAGCCGTCTAATTTAGCATGCAAATTAGACGTAATAGACGCGGCCATTAAAAAGTACAAACTCGAATATCTTTGTATATACTTTGTCCGGCGAGACCAGTGAGCGCCTTTGTGAAGTAAGCAGCCGCGGCGAGGCGATGAAGCAAGTGTCCGAATGATTTTCAATTAAAAAGCCCGCAGGTAGAAAAAGGACTCTCGCGATTCGACGCGGCAAATAATAGGTTTGGACTCCGGTGTGAAAAGTAGGCACAGTCAATCGAGCAGAAAGCTGGAAAGTCGGCTTACCCAATGACCGCAGCTCGAAATGTACAAGGCGCGCGGATTGAGTAATCCTTTCGGGAAAATGGCAAGAAAGTCCGCGCGCCGTCTCGTGCATCAAGTCTCTCTCTCTCTCTCGGCTTTGAGTAGGCTGCGTGTTTTCATATGCACGAAATTGCCCTGCGCCGCCGCCGTTAATGTTACACGTGGCCACGAGCGCAGTTCTCAGCCTCGGCATAATTCGAGGAGCTAATGAGAAACGGCAGCAGCCCCGTGTTCTTCGTAAACGGCGAGCTTCGCCTCCTCGGCCGCGCGTCTCCTTTTCGAGCCTCCGTGTTTTCAGGCTGCGAATCGATATCAAACGAATGTCGATGAGCTGCTCTCGGCCACCGTTGCGGCGCGAGACGAGAGAGAGAGAGAGAGAGAGCCGCCGAGCACAGCGACGCAGCAGCACACCGCTCGGCGCGCGAGAGAGGAGAGAGAGAGAGAGAGGGCCAGGCTCGGAGAGTGAACGGCGCGCCGGTAATTAGGGATGCCGGTCTAACCGCGAAATTTCGTGATCTTATTAAATCCGGAGAAACAAAGAGAGCTGGCTGCCTGGCTCGTCTAAGCGCGGAGGGAGAACGCGGCCTATCCGACGAGCTCCGAGAGAAGCCTCTCGTGATAGATGACTTCCGAATATCAACGGGAATCCAAATGGCTTGGCTCGTTAAACGAATCAATGATCGCGAGTTTTACGATTTTTTAATTACCGCGGCCGCTCGAGGAAGCTCTATTCGCTGCGTCGCTTTAACGGGGAATCGGTAGATCGTTCCGAGACAAAGTGGCAGTTTCTGGTCGCGAGGCAGGCTATTTACATTTAATTGATATCCAGCTAATCGCGTCAGCCGCGCGCGCGCGCCGCTCCGTTCCAGGGATCGAGGTTAAACTGTTGAGCTCGCGGAGCTCGAGAAAAATGGCTGGAAATCGATTATGACTAGAAAGGAGTTAAAGTTGAAAGCGTGTAGCGCGAAATGGGCGCTGCTTTTTGTTTCACTTAGAGCCGTTTTTCCTGCAGCCCGCTGCAGATATGCCGTAATTTCAGCTAGAAAAGCCCGATGTTACAAATTACCGGCAACCACCGCGGATGAGTAGGTGCTCATTACCGTACACGACAGTCGAGCTTCATGCTCGGGCTCGTCTAATCACGAGCCAATCTCCCCCCTTTCTCTCTCTCTCGGTACTTTCCATTTTCGATAAAATATTGTTTATAAAAGGCCGCTCTCCGCGTGCTTACGTAATGAGCCGAAAAAATTCGAACGCGCGCTCTTTTTTCTTTTATTTGTAAACAAACATGTAATTTACAAACGAGGTCGATTCGGAGTCGCGGATAATGTGCGCGAGGAGTGAAATTGTGATTCCCTTTTGAAAAAGTTTGCTGGCTGGCTGGCTGGCTGGCTGGCTGCCGCCTGTAATTTCGAAAAAGTTTCGGAGGGGCTCAGCTCGTGCTCGGCTCTCTATACCGCGAAACACACCGGCAGTTAAGGTTTTAATAAATTCAGGAGAACGGCTTCTGCGTACGCAGTAATCACTGAGATTTCCGCACAATTCGTCGAACATCTTGGGCAATTTGTCTAGAAAATAAGCGAGTTTGCATCGGGCCCAGAGCCCCTCCGGGCACGACAATTTCGCATCTCGCTTCGATTCATAAGTTATATCGTTAATGAACCTGAATCAACGAATCGTAGAAACGGGCTCTTTCGAATTCCCGGCATTTCAAAAAAGCGATCGGGCAAAGAAAACTTTTTCGATCCTCCGCGGTTCTTCCTTATTTTTCTAAACGCACTCTTCTTTTGTTTCAGGGAGGAGCTCGCCTTGAAAATTGGCCTGACGGAAGCCCGCATACAGGTTTGTAATTACCTTCCTAAGAAAAGAGTAAATAATTACGGTTCGGGACGGCGCTGATTGTCAGAGTATCCCCGCGCGCACAAAGTATCCTCTCCGCAAAGGGCTAATGATCCATTTAATTTGCGAATCTGCATATTACGAATTATTAGTTGGCGCGTGTATATATATATATATATATATATATTTCGGCGCATTTCGGCGTCTAGAGCGGCGTTTTGCGGTTATAAGATAATGAATGGGCTCCTCGCGCCTCTCGGGCTGTTTGTACAGTTGGGCAAGAAAAAACGGGGCCGAAAAAGGCTCTCTCGTCGATCTCTCTGTCTTGGGAGGAAGGTCACAGGCGTCGGCAGGCAGAGAGAAAGGGCGCGAAATTGACTTCTCTCTTCCGTGGACTTGCGCAAGAACGCGGCCGATTCTAGCTAAGTAAGTTTATCGCGTGGCCGAAGGAAAGAAAGAGCAGGAGGAGTAGAGAGAAATAGAGCGCGGGCGCGCGTGCGTTTTGCGGTAAAAAAGTAGCGCGTTCCCGAGCCGTGAAGGTATAGCTTGCGTGAACAGCTGACTAATTTGCTCAATTAGTTTAATTTATTCCCGGTATTTACTCACTCTTTTTCCCCCCCGCCTCTTCCGCGTGCTCTCTTTGGATTCGGCCGAGCGGCCGACTCGCGCGCGCGCGTGTGCGTGTGTGCTGCTCGGGCATCCCGCGGCGCGGCAACGTTTCATTATACTTGCAAAGTCGTCCGCGCGTATAACTGCCTATTCTCCGTCCGGATTCTCGTTCCTCGATCCTCGGCGGGCCGCCGGGACCCCGCACACGGCCCTCTCGGACTACTCTTTTCATTGAATTAGCCGGTTCTCCGCCGCGCGCCGGTGCCAAGTCACGCCTTCGCAGCCCGGCCGAAAATGAAGATTTCCTCCCGCGGCCCTGGAACGCCACCTCTTGTTTATGTATTTTCGCCGCGGCCGACGGCAGTAACATCAACTATTTCGGAATCGCCCGTAAATTCCTGCCCCCTGCAACTATGGCCTTTTTAGAAATCGGATTTATTTTATAAAGATTCCGCGCGGGGGGAAGGAGGCTCTTTCTTATTATATATATTTACGCCTCGGGGAGCAGCCAGCCGTATTTTTGTCGCGGCCTACCCTCGGCTCGAGCTTTAACGCTCTTTTCGGAAAAAGTAGCGCGGCTTTGTGCCGCGCCGCCGACACATAGAGCGGCCCGATGCAATTCAGAGCTTCGCCGCTTCTTTTGTAATTTAATAGTTTCTTAAGAAGCGGGTAACGACTCGATTCTCCGCGGTTTCACGCCTCCTTCGCACATTTTTCCCTTCCGCAAATGCAGCTTTTCTCCAGAAGCGTTATAAAAGTTTACGAGAGGCGAAATTACAATGTCGCCGCTTACAGTGCGTAGTGCGGCCGGCGCTGCTCTTTTTACGCGCGCCGCTCTCCTCTCGCCGCTAAAGCCGTTTGTCATCTCGCGCGGCCGCGGCGGCGGCGGCGGCGGCGGCGGCATCGAGAACTCGATATCCGCCGCAATCTCGTTATCCAGCACACATCGACAAAGAGATTCGCGACTCGGCGCGCGGCACTGCCGGCTCTTCCTGCAATTTCTCCTCGGCTCGCTTACCGCCGCCCATTTCCTGCCGGCGGCTACGTGTCATTCCGTGAAAGGTAATGAAAGCGTCAAACGGCAATTTATACCGGGTAGCTTACAAAGTCGGCAATTGAATTTCCGCCGGTTTCCCGAAGGAATGCCGGCGGCGGCGGCTTCATTTTGCAAATTTAATTACCGAGAAGCGGCGGCCGCGTCCGCTTTTCGTCGATTCCGCGGAAGGGGGAGGAAAAAATTGCCCCCCCCCCCCCCCCCCCGTACGTGTCGCTCTCGTTCCACCTCCGAAGTCCGAATGCCCCGGCTAGGCAGCGGCACACACGCGATGCCTCCCGGCCTTCCCAGAACCCGGGCGAGACTCGTTTTCGAGAGAGAGAGAGCCGTGCCCGCGCGCGATTTCGAGCGCGGCCGACAAACGAGAGCGATCCGGACCACACCAAGTGCCGGGGGCTCGGGGCCCTTTTTGCCGCGAGCGGCCGCCGATTTCAGGAATGCGACATATAGAGGCAGCAAGAAGCTCCTAGGCGCGCGAGAGCGGGGGGATTAATAATAATTCCGCGGCTCGGCGGCGTTCGATTTGGCGAGGTTGCCCGTAAAATTGGGGCCCGGACCCCCCAGCGAGAGCGGGATTGCCCCCAGCAGGGCGCTAAGCAGCGCGAGCCGGCCGCTTCGGAACAAAACGCACCGACGCCGGGGCCGGCCTGATCGCGCTTAATCGGGCTGCATTAATTATCCGGGCGCCGGCGTTCCCTCCGCATTATCAATTCGATTTGTACCGCGCCGAGGTTCTCTCTCTCTCTCTCTCTCTCTCTCTCTCTCTCTCTCCTCTCTCGCCGCCGAGCCAATTATTTTTCCCTCCAATTACATTACGGCTCTCCGCGCGCGCCGGGCCCGAAAATTCGACGGGGATTAACGAGCTGCTTTGGCTTCGCTTTGGCTTTGGCGCTTAGAAGCGCTTATTAAACTTTGGACTTTTTCCCGCGAGCGTTTCCTTTAGCGGGCAGGCAGGCAGGCAGGCAGGCAGCAGGCCAAGCCTTTGAGCAATCTAGTGCAGGTTCCAGTATCGCCGGAGATAACGAGCATGAATCATGTGTCGTGAGTAACGCTGCTTTTCAAATCAACGTCTTAGTGTGATTTGTTATCTCGGCAGATTGTAGGTCGATTAAAATATAATTAAATACTAATTAAATTTTAATCATGCTTAAGAAAAATTACTGATTGAAAAACGTTAATTGTACTAACGGTGTTTCATTAAACGTCCGATTTAATCACAGTTTATATAACAAATCTAACCCAAAGATAACACAACGATTATTTTTATTATTATCCTGTAGTTTTTAAATTATACTTAATTAATACGATTAAACGCGCCGAGGCTCCGCTCTCCCGTGCGCCAAGGATGCGGCAAAAAAAAAAAAACTGACGCGCAGCAATATAATTTCGAATAATAAACGCAATTTATTTACTCCCGATAGATTATACGAACGAAGCCGAGCGCGCTCTCGAGCTTTAATTTACTCGCGCGTCGCCGCTCGCCGGCCAATTTTTTCCTCGAGTTATTAATAATTGAAAACGTCGCGTCCACTTAATTATCTTATCAGAGATATACGCGGAGGGGACGCGGTAACGAGCTTGTTTTCGACTAGTCGGCCCGATCGGCCGTTTTTTTTTCGCTCTTTCGAGAAAGAAAGCCGGCGATCTCGTCCGCGGAACCGAACCGCTCTCGATAAACACAATGAACGCAGCTTCGGGCGGTGAGCGCGCGCCGAAAAAAAAAACGAAGGAGATCGCTCGATTGAGATTTGGAGCGGAATGAGCGGCAACGAATTATACGGCAAACAATGAGAGCTACCGCGCGGGGTTCCATCTCCGTGATCCGAGATCCGTCGGCGAAGCGCCGAGTCATCGAGGATTGTCCGACTCGAAGTGATGAAGCTATACGAGCGAGTCCGACAAGTCGCGGCGGTCCTTTGATATTTCGAGAGGCGATCGCGAGGCACGCTTTTTTCACCAAACTCTTAATCCTCGAGTTATTCGCAGCAGATAAATTGTGTTCTCCCGACAAAAATGGGATTTCCAAGAGTGTACACGGAGATATTTAATTTCTCATCGCGATTAATGCTATCTTATCACGAATCGAACGCCTCTCTCGCGAGGATCGCAAACAAAGTTCAGTGACTCGATTGCATCAGCCCCGCGCGTTCTTGTATTTTTCTATGAAATTAAAGTCGCTCCTAATTGCGGCTTTGAAATCGGAGAGGACAAGGACTTAGGAGGCCTAAGCCTGATTGGATAAGTTGAATTGTTGTTGACGTACGGCGGTGGCGGCGGCGCGCCTCATTGCGTCCCGTCACGAGAGCCGCGGATTCGTGCCGCCTGCCGAATTCTTTTCTCGATATTAAAACGAAATGGCTCGTGTTTGGGTAAATCAAAGCCGCGCTTAGGGCACGCCATCGCGGCCAGGCCGGGAGCCGAATCGACCCAACAGTCGCCGCCTTCCGTCCCCCCGGGTTCGCGTAAAAAGAGCCGGGGACGCCGTCGCTCGACAAATGCGGGCAACGATTAAAGCTCTCCAGCTCCGCTCCGGTTTCGGGGAATCGGCCCCGAGTCGGCCCCGAGTCGGCCCCGAGTCGGCCCGGAATGCACTCGGCTTGCAGCTTGCAGGCAAGGCTTGTCGGCAAGGCTTGCCGGCAGTTTCTCCGATTTTTGGAAAGGCCGGAAACTGGGCCAGGCCTAACGGTCCGGGTGTATAATGATACGGTGCGCTTGCTCTTCTCGAGAAAAAAGCGAGAATGCGTCACGGGTCGTCAACGGCTTCCGAGGAACATAATCTTAGGACTAAGCCTTTGGCTCGGAATGCCCGGGGACGGCTTCCTCGAACGGGGGGCCGGCCGGCAAAAAGCTCTCTCCTCTGACGGGCCGCTCTCTTGGCTCTTTGTTGCAGGTGTGGTTCCAGAACCGGCGGGCCAAGTGGCGCAAGCAGGAGAAGGTGGGCCCGCAGGGCCACCCGTACAACCCGTACCTGGGCGCGGGCGCGCCCGCCTCGGCCAGCGTCGTCGCGCCCACGCTGCCCAACCCGTTCGCCCACCTCGGCGGCTTCGGACTGCGCAAGCCCTTCGAGGCCTTCCGCTACCCGGCCCTGGGCCCGGGGCCCGTCGGCCTGCCCGCCGGCTACGCGCACCCGTACCACCGGCCGCCGCCGCCGCCCCTCCTGCCGCCGGGCGCCGTGCCGCTCTCCTACTCCTCGAGCGCCTCCTTCCAGAGCCTGCTGGCCAACATTTCCGCGGCGCAGCAGCGGCCCAAGCTGCTGCGCAGCCCGCCGCCGCCGCCGCCGCCGCCTCAGCCTGCCCAGCTGCCACCCCCGCCGCCCCCGCCTCCGGCCACCACCTCGCCGCAGCCCCAGGCCCCGTCCCCGGACGACGCGCCCCAAAGCAGCGCCGCCGCCGCCGCCGCCGCCGGACAGCTGCCCGACATGGACCGGCGCACCAACAGCATCGCCTCGCTCAGGCTCAAGGCGGGCGAGTACGAGCTCCACCTCGAGATGCTGCGCAAGAGCGGCGACCTCATCAGCTGAAGCCCGGACACCGCAGTGCAATAGTGACCCCCCGCCCGTGTGATTTACCTAAGTGATCCTTGGACTTTGATGAGCCTCCGTCCGTCTGTACTTTGACATTTTATATATACCTCCTGACAACGAACGCGAATCTTCCCTCTCTCGAGCGTCCTGCATTCAGAGGAGGAACATTCCCAAAAAGCGCATCGCGAGCAGACAGGTATTCTAGCTAACTAAACTTGAGCGAAGAGACAGAATGCCTTATTTACTTAATTGCCTAGACGTTATGATGTAAACTTAGAGAAAAAAAGTATTTATACCTATCATATATTATATGCGTATTAAACAAAAAAGATACTGTATTGTTGCTACGATTTTATAGTTGCAAGTGCGATGCTCCTTTGCGAAATATTGTAAATAGATCGAATTATGCGTTAAATTTAGCTCGGTAATGAACCTTATTTACACCTACGATATTAAAAAAAAAACTCTCATGAACAAAAATCACAGCTGTTTGTTATTAGCGAAACACGTGCATAAATCCTTCCTTTAACGTTCGGCGCAAAATTAGCTTGTATGCTTCCTCGATTTTCAATTGTTTTTATTCTACCAAAAGCAGTTGTAAGAAATTTAGCCATGTAAGACGAATGAGTTATTTTTTAAATCTATTTACTTAAAAAACAAAAAAATTATTGGAACCGACTATATGTTTGGCTCGACAATTTATTTTATGTTTTTCAATGTTTTCTAATAATGTTATAGACACAAAAGTGCGCTGTACTTAATGACTTTTTAAAGTAAAATTTCCTTTTTATTTTGCAAAAAATAAATGTATTGTCAACAAAACCATTGTTTAATTTATTTCTACTTCCTGACGTCCTTTAAATCTAAGCTGTAAATTCTAGATTATTATCAAGGTCAAATAATTTTTTGACACTAATTTAACATGATTACACTACAAAAAGATTTAATGTAAATTCAATTTTAATTCAAGTAAAACATAATTGTTTTGTTTCTTTCAAGTTTTCCTCATTTTAATTATATCAAATAAATAGCTTAAATATTTTATGTATTTAAAAAAAATTATCAAATCACTGTTGTCAACAACTAATTTATAGAATATTTGGCTAATATATATAAAAGAGCTTCGTTTTAACAAAAATGAATACCTTTACACGCTGAATGGAGTGAATACCAGAAACAGGTTTTTATCTGACTCAAGAGCAATAACCCTGTCTGTTTGTTGAAAATTTAGATGGAGACGACAATTTTCTCTTGTGGAGTACAAATTGGCCCGTTTCTTACCGCACTGTTAATAATAAGTAATTTTCACTGGCCATAAATCTTATCTTGTTGAAGTGATTTGTAAAACCTTTCACTCTTATAATACTTGTAAAATAAATATTTTAATCTGTTGATAATTTTTTAACTTTGAATAAATCAAAAAAGCGTAGACAAGCGTATTTTTACAATTATTTCAATAACGATAAAATTTCTTTCTATTTTACAAAAGCTTTTCTATAGATACGAAATAGCTATATTATCATTATATTATTTTATTGCACAAATATATACAAAGTTAGTACAACTATTATAATATTTATAGTAACAGTGATATCATATCAGTCCAATTAAAGGTTGAAAAACTAATAAGTTTAATTATATTGCATGTACTTGGAAATAACAAATGATAGTAAATTTATAAAATGTATTTTGAAAGTATTAATTACATTGAGAAAGATCTAGTAAAAAACGTTGACTCTGACTTGAGCCAAATTTTTTTTTTTGTTATCTAAGTACAATGCACGAACCTTCACAAATAAAATTTACTTGCTCGGATTATTAGTGCATTTTATTTAACTATGCTTACTGTATCTTTCAGCTCTTGGCTAGCTCATATTCGAGCTACTACAAATCTGGAAATTGTTCAGGGCACAAAATTTCTGAGAAAAATATACATCGATTTATGTGAAAAAATACCGGTCCTCTATGGGTTAAAAAAAAAAACTCAAGATATTTGTATCAAATTGGCCTTCTACTACTGTACTAATGATTGTTCTCCATGTAGCTATTAAATATATAAAAAAAAATTGTACATGTTTTTAGCCGATTTTTGGTCTTAATTCACAATGGAAAAATTTATTCGATTTCTACCATATAGAAGCTAATTTTTAGCAATACAAATAATTATAAACTAATAAAAAAAAATTATGATACTGCACGTAACTTTAGTTAGATTCTTTTTGACTTTGTCGATCTTAAATTGATTTAAATCTTCGTAAATTTTTATTTTGGCTCAATAACATTAACAAAACTGTATTTCGAATTGCTTTCCAATAATAACATTTATTTTCAAAGATTAGCAGTTAGTTCCATTATGATTTTATATAACTATTTTCAATAAAAACTTAAAAATAACAAAAAATCATGAAAAGAGTTTAAGTCCAATCGTAAATGATTCATAAACTGGCCGAAAATTGACCAGTTTAGGTTGCCATAACATATATTTCTACCACAATTTCTACCAGAGGTGGATCAAGTTGAAATAATTTAAAGCAAATATGGAAACATCTTCACATAAAATAATATAAATAATAATTATAGTTTTGTATCAATTATAATTAAAGTAGATATATAAAAGTCTGTATACTTCAAAAAAATAATTATTTTCTTATTTAAAATGAAACTGAATTATTAGAAATAGTTATTTTTTATATCTTTAGTAAAACTTTTACATTTCATTTGTTAGTTTATGCACAGTTTAAAATAGAATAACATTAAAAAAGCTTCATAAAATCTTTAAAATTTATACTATAATTTCTCACGCGTGGACATTTTAAAAATAATTTATGCAAACTTCAAATGTATGTTAATTTATTCATATTTTCTAATGCAAGCTGCATAATTTCTATTAAAACGATATAGCATAAACGTGTGCTGCTAAAGTGAGTTTTTAATTTCTTAACTATATTGCAAATTAAAAACAAAATTTAACGAATACAATGTTTTCTGACTATTTAAAGAGGATTTATTTCAAAAAGGAAAAAGTGATATAACCACAACGAGCAGCAAAAGTACAGGTATTTAAAAATTATAGAACGAAAACTCGAAAAACTTTTATATACAACATTAACTGTATTGGCAATTCGAAATTTGCTTCTGCATTTTTATGATAGATTTTGTGATATGGAAAACAAATAGAATAGCTTATTAAAAACTGAAAAATAAATATATTCAAGAAATCAAACATTAATTATAGCTGATTAAAACGTGCATTATCTTTCTATACTTACAAACTAAATTCATTTGAATGAAACTATTTCCAAATAATTACAATAATTTTTAATCATTATCGGTTTACTGGCTGATATTAAATGTCCACTAATAAATGTATTAATTTTCATAAAGCAAGAATTAAGATAAGCATAATTGGAAAAGCTATGAAAAAGTTTAAAATCGCTAAAAGACTTGTTTAGTGCTGGTAGGCTAAAACATTTTCATTTTTAGCAGATAAAAGAAAAAGACTGAATTTAAAAGCGGATTACCCACTTGGTTTAAGTAAAAGATTAATCAAAAGCTCCTCGGAAAGTGTTCGGTTTGTACACCCGCTTAAGTTTTATTGAATGGGCGCTCGTCGCGATTATTGGAATTCGAGAAGCGGTAATCTGCATTTATTGTGATGATGGGCGAACCGGCTTCTCCGGGCTCGCGTTAACCAAGTTAGTTAGGCCGAAACCCGCAATTACGGACTGTTAAACGAATAAGGCTCACGCGCGTAGAGAGAGCTCGAGAAAATAGATTGCGATGCTTAAAGAAGGACGGAGGGGGGAAACCGCGCAAACTATGCAGCTCACGTTTTTTCGGAATTTCGGGCCCCGCTAAACGCTACTATAATTATAAGAGTATACCCGGTAAGTTCAATGTGTGCCTTAGCAAAAGATATAAGAAAAGAATATTGCACATAAGCAAAATTGCCCTTTTAAAAGGCCAACAAAATATGCAATTTCAATCAAACCTTTTTCCCTGAATTAATGGGTATATCATAAGAAGCTGATATTTTTTCCGCGTTTAATTACTTTTTTTAAATGGGAAATCCAACTCTGAAAAGCATGAAAATTTGATAGCTTAAAAAGTCAATCATTGCGCAAACCGCAACAATATCAGGAGGATTCGTTTAATTGCAAAAGCACCGAAAATTGAAGTTAAGGGAAGCTGCCGAGAAAGGTGAGAGAAGACAAGGTGTCTTAAATATGTGCTGACGCAAAGCTCTGATGTGGTCGCAATATTGCTTGTGGTTTGCACCCTCTGTGGGAAAATTCTCGAGAATTTCGTGACGTTGTATCATCAGCCAACCAGACGGCGGTCTGAGGTTGCCTGCTTACCTTTCCGTTAACTGCTTGTTGTCTGTACTTTATTTCTTATGAACATTTTATGACTCGTTGCACCTCTTCTTTAAGAAATTATAAACTTTAACAGATTTTCTTTGCGAACCATTGTTTTAGTTATTAACTTCGGTTATCATTTTCTCTGGCATTCCGAATGAAAATGATTATAGCTATAGAAAACTTGCAATTGTCTATAGATAGAGTATAAAGTAAGAATAAGATTTCGCAAAATATTTACAGTTTTAATAAATTATTATATGTACATTTTTTATATTAAATTATATAATATTCTTGGTATTTAGGAAAATAGTGCTTATAACGGTGAAAGTGCAAGGTACGATTAAAGGATGACGTAAGTTAAATGAGTCAAATTTGAGTAGAACCCAAACTGAAAATCGGTCAGTCGCCTGTTTACTGTCTTTCAATGAACAGCCAAGTTAGTAGTATTTCTTTTTGAAACTTCAACTTTGGAAAAATGCAAATGAAAGTCTTGAAATATAGTTTTTTCATCTTGACACTTACACAAACAATTGATTTCTGCATCGGATACAATCAAGAACTTATTTTTAATGAATTGACGAAGAATATCAAGAAAAACGATAGTTCGAGAAACACAAGTGAAAGTGCTTTCAGTACCAGAGGAAGAAGTGATGATGATTTATTTGAGTACAGTCCGTCGTTTTTTCAACTCCTTTCTGCTTTTAAATATTGGCGCTCCGTTTACAGAAAATTTAGATCAGAAATAAAATTTGTGTATTGCCTCTCTGATCACTTTTTGAAGATTGATTATATCATGGACTCTATACCAACGTCTCCTTTAGAAGACAATCAAAGTGATTCCAGTGCATTAGAGAATTCTGGTGAAAACCGGAAAGAAGCCAGCAGAAGATGCTACAAATCATCCGATAATCGTCGAGCTTTTCAGAGCCAAGCGACCAACGATTCATCGCGTTTTAATGAAGATAAAATGAATTTTATAAGTAACGACGAAGAACAGTGTCAAGACAACCCGAATGAAGAGGCTTTAGCTAAATCTAAGTTTATGAACCCCGTGATGGAAAGATTTTTGCGAATGTTGGGACGCATGATATGGTTGAAGAGGTGGTTTGAAGATCTTTCTGACTCGTTTGGAGTTCTTGAGTGCACTAGAAATTATTTATGGGTTTTATTTTTAAGGTGGATTGATTCGTGATTGTAAAGTATAAAAAGATTTTAATTCCAAAATTGCATTAAAAAAATTCCATCTTATGTATTCTTTCAACAATGTAATTCCATGTGAATATTAATAATTTGTAAGTACATTTTCTTGTGCGAATAAAAAGTAATTTTTATTATTAAATCTGCTGTTAACCGTTTATAAATAATTTCAACTTTAACGGAAAAAATTGAAAAGATCTACAATTATGAAACTGACTCATTGTATTATTTAAATAAATAAATGTTTTAATTGCAAGCAAATTTTCTTTTGTTTTTATCGAGGCACATAATAACATTAAGCAATTTAAAACTAATACGCGATTTATCGCCAAGCTTGAATCGTTACTCATAAGCTATTAGAACTAATTCCTGAAATAATGACGTGTGCTTCTAAAAGAGATATGAGCAAACAATTCCGTGGCACTTGCTACTATAATTGGTCGCTCGTTAATGCACACAATGAGTATATTGGTTCGAGAGGCGAAAATGAAAAAAAAGCTAGCAAACCTAATGAAAAGCAGCGTTTCAGCGGAATTGTCTTTTACAGTTTAAAGAATTCGGAGAGCGGCGTACGGCACGCAATCAGGTTGCGCGTCGAGGGCTATTTTTGGGGGCCGGGCCGAAATTTGGTTAATGACGCGTTGGCTACCGTAGTAGAGAAGAGGCCTCGCTCGAAGGTCCAGGTGAAAAAGGCGGCCGGAGAGCCGAGATCGACTTGAGGGATCCTCGGAAGAGAGAGAAAGAGCGAGAACGAGGCTTGCGAGGCAGTGAAGAAGCGAGGGCCGTTAATCGGGGTGCATTATCTCAATCACGTAAAACAGCAAAATTGCATTTACCTTTTTAAATGAATATTTGGCGGGGACGCGCCGCCGCCGCCGCCGCCGCCGCTGCTGCAGCCGCGACCGAGAGCTCCCGCCTGCTAAGTTAATTTACCGAGGAATGCCGGGTTACGCCCTCTTCGACCCTTCCGCGGATAAAGTATCGTCGGCTGCACGAGACGCTCTTCATCTACACCTCCGGAGAGAGAGAGAGAGAGAGAGAGAGTCGCTGCTCTCGTCAACTCGCCGCGCGCGGCGGTTGGAAAAGTCGAGGAAAGCGAAACGAGAGATGATGTATCGGAAAAATCGATCGGCGCAGAGTCGATGATGATGATGAGCGTAACCAGATATCCGCACTTGGCGTGCTGCCTAACAGATTCCTGCGCTCTCTCGGGGCCCCGACTCTCCCGGCTCTCCCGGACTCGTATCTTACTATCTGATAATTGGAGCGGTAATTACGCGATGATTAACAGAGATGGCTCCCGCGCATCATGCCTCCTACGACTCTCTCTCTCTCTCTCTCTCTCTCTCTCTCTCTCTCTCTCCTCCCTTCTTCGGTGTGTTCCTTTTCACAGATCGGAGATGCAAGATAGCAGCTCTTATGACCGTGCCGATGTACTTCATCTTCTTCGGACCACCCCTTTTTCGGTTCGTCCTTTTACTTTCTGCCCTCTTGTTTCTAAATGTTCCAAGTGTAGTCGATCGTACGGCTCGACGCGGCTTTGTCCATATCTTTCCTCCGCATTGCTTAATTAATCTTATTATACTAATCCAGTATTTTTGAGTTTTTAAGCCGATTCTTGAGGTCCTGCAAGTCTATCGGCCATAAATATAGTGGCGAGGCGCCAGCTGTGTGTTAAAAGAGTTTTCGATTTGTAATATTCTAAATTGGAAGTAAATCGTAAACTTCAGAAGAGGCAGAGCATCAGAAATAAGACTTGCCGTTCCTCGGTCGTTAACGGATAAAAAATGGGAAAATTATGCCAGCAGTAGGAAGGTCCACGCGAACTCCTCGGCTTGATGTTTCTTTTTTTTTTAAAACTTTGATCAGCTGGCCAAGAAGTGCCGTAGGAGGCGTGGAGAACACAAATCATATCTCAAATTCTACGTCGATAGATTAATTATTCAAACACCGACCTTAGGAAATTAAAAAAAATTTTTGCTTTAAAATCTTCTTTTCTTCTTCTGTTAATTATTTATTGTGTTACACATTCACTTAACTATGAAAGTAAATTAAGTGTTGCGTCGACGTTTTTTAAGCAAAATAACATAATTAGTCGCAAGTTTTGCAAGCGTAATATTATTTGTCTTCAGGATTATAAACTTTTACGTTACATTTTGTTAAGATAAACAAATTTATTCGCACTGGCAATACTTTCAATTTTTAATTTTCACCAGCATAAGATAATCATTAACTGCTCAGTTTTGAAACTCATAATTCGGTCTGAAAAGTATTTTTTAAATTCATTCCCGAAAAAAATAACAAATGTATTTTAAATTTCAATAATAAAAAAAAGTAATATTAAAACTGATGATTTTCTAGAGGAACCTATGAAATTTAATTCGAAAATAGCTGTCCGTGGATTGACCTGGACCCGAAATTGACTTCAGACACGCCTTTAAAAGACATAGAGCCTACCAGGAATCCTAATCTAATTATATCGGTTAGTTATTAAATGTAATTTATCGTGGAATTCCGTACGTCAAAATATTAATTTTTGAAAATAGGTGATATATAACTTTATGCAAATATTTTAATTCCGCGTTTCAAATATCTCAATAATTAAAATATGATTTAAAAAAATCAGTCCTTTTGTGCAAGCTTTTGTTATTTAGATTATTTATAAATAAAACTATTGATAAATATTAAGTAACGTGATGGATATATATGTTTACTCAAAAAATTAATAGAATTATAAAGTGAAAGAATGTGGTGAAAAAATAATCCAAGAGATAAATTAAGAAGCATAAAGTTACGATCACGTAAAACTAACAGAATTCAGCAGTGCCATAAATGTAGCTATACATAGGATCATAAAATTTAGATACAGATTTCATAATGACTTCTACAGAAACCTTAAGACCTTTTCGAGTTCAGACATACCTTTTGAAGCCCCGGACGATCTGGAGAGCAGAAAAGATTGCACGACGGCGAACGGGCGAACGGGGTGCGTCGCTATGCACTAAATCATAGCTGCACGTCAGTTTCTTTACTTTGTACAGATTTTATTGATTATTTTACGGCCGAGAACATTGTAAATCTCTTCATCCTGTTGCCCCTTTAACGTCGGAGATGCCCCCGGCTTTAACGTTCACTCTTCCCATGGAGCTTCTACACAGCTAATTATGCACTTGGATATACTATAACACTTTTACATTATTCTAATGATTAGCAATTACTAATGCTCTTATAACCTTCTGCTTGAGCGCATAGTAATACCTTACGCGCCAAGATTTACATCGTGTAAATCGCTACTGTTTGCTGTATATTAAACTGGATTACTTTCAAAATAAAATTTTAATAAGTAGCTGGAAGTTAAAAAAATTGTTTTAAGTAACTACTCAATTCATTCTGGAGAGCAAAAATTAGTTTAAAAAAATTTCAATATATTATAGAAACTAATTGTCAATTTTTCAGCCAAATTAATATATTTCAATCGTTTAAAAGTGTATTACGACGATAATGTAAAAATAATCATTTAATCAGTTGAGTCAAATTCTTATCTAAACAGAATTCTTTTATCATTATTTGGTAATTGATTATTTAACTTTAAGGCTCTTTTGTAAGACTTTTTATAATGTTCTTTTGAAAAGAAATTAAACGTTTTTAAAAAATTAAGAAACTAGTTTTTATTCAACAAATAACTGACACTTATACATTTCTTTCACGCATATAAATATACCATTAACTTCCCTGTGATTTAGTATTCTCTTTAAACGTAGGATTATTAAATGTTGTAGTAGCCTTCTTGTAGAACGGATTATCCGTCTGCAATAAAAAAATTAAATTCATTTTAATTAATTCTGTATATCGACTATATTTGCATCTTAATAAATTAACTACAAAGTAGTTGTCAATACTTACTCTTTCCCACCTAACTAACATTCTCTCTTTTTCAAATCTCGCATATTCCCTTCTGTCGTGTATTGTTGTTAACAATTTCCATAAAAGTAAAATTAAAAATCCTAAAATTACTGTACTGATTACCACGCCCAGAGCAACACCTAATTAAAATTTAAGGTGATTAAAATTTTTTTTTTTTATATAGTAAAATATCGAGTTCTTTGCGCCTCGACGCTTATTAATAAATAAATATGGATAAATTATTCAGAGTATAAATTGTAAGCAATATTCATTGAAAATAAAAAACTTTATATTTTAAACTATTTTCTTTAGGTAATTAAATTTTTTATATCATCAAGGGTAAATATTTTGACTGCTAGAATGATATTTATCGTGTTCAACAGCCAGTGTTATGGCCGCGCAGCTCCATCTGTTGAGCAACTGCGTAATTTTCTTTAAAAATTTCCTTTATACATCGATAAAGTTATAAATGAATTTTAATTGTTTTTAATGGCTGTTTAGATACAAATTTTGTTGAGATAAGCTTTTCAATTATTAAAAAATTTTTTAACAACTTTAAAAAGTACTAATTTGCCATATAACATTTAAAAAATATTATTTTTTTTAATACGCTATGGAAAAATTATGTACAATTATTTGCTTTATCTTTTAGGGACAGACTCATCTATTATTTAAAAAATATCACGGTGTCATAACAATTTTCAAAAATTGAAGATTTATTATAAAAATTCTCTTACCCATAATATTAACTGGAGTAGGACAATCTTTTTCTTTTTGAACAGTCACTTTAAAAGATTTGTCCGTTTCATCAGATGCACCTTTGAGTAATATATACTTGAATATAAAATTGCATCCTCCATCTCCAGGCATTCGGCATATTCGAGCATCAGTTTCCTTATCTTCTACATAATCTTCTTCTACGTGATCGACCACTTCCTAATAAATTTTAAAGTAATTGTAGACAGTTAACGAATAATATTGAAATTAAAAATACAAAGTTAAAAAATAAATAAGTTAATTTACTATTTCGATTTTGTGTTTGCAGCCTTCACATTGTTCATTTTTCCACAATCGTCCAGATTTATAAGCTAAACACTCAACGCAGTCTTTTAATTCTTCGCAACGCTGTCCAGGACATGTCTTAAAAATGAATAATAATATTTTAGCTTTTTTATTAATTCTAAATATATAAATATTAAAAAAGTAAAGAACTAAATATTATTGCAGCTTACCGGACATTCCTCGCAAAATTGGCCGGAATATCGAACATTGTCTGTTTCATGACAGTGGCAGCTGCCACAAATGCAATCACCCCTACCACTACAAAGAACATTTGATTCATGGGATGGCATGCAAGTGCTATTACTTTCTTTACAATCGCAGGTTTCCCCTGTCCAGTCAGAAAAGCAGTTACACGAGCCACATGCGCATTCTCCTTTGCCACCACACATCTGCCAATCAAAATTATTAATATCTTAACTTGTTTAAAAAATCATATTTGTTATCGATATAATTTGACAGTAATTAATAAATAGGCTGTTATTAAAAAAGATTACTCACCAGACCGCCACTTCGTTTGCAGGAAAAATTGTCGCATTCGCAGTAAGTTCCGTAAAATAGTTCTTGCGGATTTAATCTTTTTTCGCATTCACAAACACCGCACTTACAAGTCCCCCTTCCGCTGCAAATCTCACTTTCATTACTAGCTTTACAATCGTCAAAAGAATGAGATCCCAAGTCAGATCCCTTGCATTCACATTGTTTTCCGTAAAATCCGTCGTAACAGTTACAAAGTCCACAGACAAGGTCGCCGTTGCTCTTGCAAATCGGAGATTTCTTAACATTGCCCTGTCATGTCAAAAAGAATAAAATTTATAAAAAAACCGTTGTCTTTATAAAGAAAACTTAGAATGTAATAAACTGCCGTTGGACAAAGAAATATTTAGCATGCTGCTAAAACTAATTAAATTTACATTAAGGTTTTATCTTTAAATGAAAAACGCTTGACATAAAATAATATTCAAAATACCGGATCTCCAGCCTGTTCGCACTGACATTCACAAATTAATTCCACATCAATTTCGACGCTCTCCGTTAAACCCCTAGGTCCAATTTTTATAATTTGGCGTCGCTCGCTCGGATTAGCGGGACATTCTGTAGCCTAGAAAAAATTACAACTTTAATGACCAAACAAACATTTCCTGACAAGATCAAATTATTATTTTACTCAACCTTCAGAACTACTTGAAACTCCACGACGTTTCCGACTCTCAATCCGCCGCATTCTCGTCTTTCTTTCAAAATGGAGTTTTCGTTTAGGCATTTAGAAAAATATCTGACATCAATGATTTTCGAAGCATTATCCGCCATTGTCACAGAGTCAACTAATTTCTGAAATTATTACAACTGTACCGTTTATTAAACGAAGAAATTTACAATAACAATTACCTCGTACTCCCCGCTGATCAAAGATACAACGTTCGCAGCTTCATTTTCAAATAGACCAATTGAAGAACCAGTAATGCTCTTGGTCAATAGCTGATATGTAGTATTCATATGTTTTGGCACAGCAAAAATAATGTTAATATTATGCTCTCTAGCCTGGCGATTAATCTAAAGAAATCAATATTAGAAGTGAATTTTCTGCTACTGAAACACTGTATAATTATATAAACGGAAACTTACTTGAGAAATTGATGGATAGTCTTGCAGCAACGAGTAATCGTAGTATCCATTTTTATCTAAATGACATAATTCATCGTTTGGCTCGACGATTCCTGCAAGCTTTTCAATCTAATATATATTGCGTACGACTTTAAAGTGAAAAAAATGTTGAAAACAGACTAATTGGTACAGGCTTTTGAGAGGACTAAAATTATTATTTACAATAATTGTTTCATTAAATATATCCTTTTAAAAAAGCGAATAGTACCCGTCCATCACCAGCGATGTGAAAACTCGCGTCAGTAGAAAAAACCAGGAGGTGCCGAGCATCTTTCCTCCAACCAATTTTGTCGGTGCAGACGACTGCTTGCATGATTGCATCGAAACCTCCTTCGGGGCTATCCAAATTTCCCGATACCGGAGCTTCTTTTACGCGAGACTAAAACAAATTTGTTACAGGTATAGTTTGAATCCAAAGACTTTATACGTACTTTTTAAATTATTTGAACCCGAGTACTTACTTTAAAAAGCGCCAGATTTTCAGTTAATGGCATTTGATTTTTATAGCCGTAGGGTGGTGCGCAAGGTTGTCCATTTGACCGAGAACACGGTGATTTCAACCTGTCATTGGATTACAAAGTAAGTTAACTTTTCACATAGATTTTTTTGGAAATATATAATAATGCTTTATTACTTTTCAGGTTCAGTGCTTGTCATGGGCAAGGTGACTTTGTCGACGAAACTACCGAAACCAAGTCGAAAATTTGATGTCAGTTGCGACATTGCCTCTGCTAATTTATCACCGAGCTTTGAAAGCTGCTCTCGATAAGGATCCATTGAGAAAGAAAGATCCATCAAGTAATAAAGATCGACAGGATAATCTTCTGCTTTGCTGTAATTTATTCGCACTATTACTTCTTCTCCTAAAAAGATAATAATAATTTTTTCATTTTTTTTATATTCTTTTTGCATTCAAATGTTTAAGTATAATGATTTTCAGTTGTTTAATTAATTTTACCTTTCCTAAGAAGAATTCGCATCTTTTGCGGCTGAACCTGAACGGGATCTTTGCCTTTTGCGGAAAGAAGGGGTCTGTTTTCTGCAATATCTGTAAACGATTCATCAGCCATTACATATTCAGGAGAACACCAGCGATTTTTCTCTTTTTCAAATTTTTTTCGCGTTACGCATCGAATTAGTGATCCATTATTGACGTTGTAGCGCTGCAAAAAATATAGGTCAGAATAAATTAAAAACTTGAAAATGGAATTAAGTATTTTAATGAAAAAGGTTTTCATTAAAGTATAAAGATTGCTTTGATAAAAAATGTAACTTTATGCACGCGAGCATGTGGTAATCTAAAGCAAGTGTATCAAAGCGTACTTTCCGTTTACTTCATACGAATTACAAGTCTATGAGTAATTTTCATTAAATTCTTTTGTAAGAAATCAAGTTCAATTAAAAACTTTCAATTATCTTTTAGTAATAAAGTACGCGTGTAATCATGCATCCGTATGATATTTAGCGGAAGTACAAATTAAAGCTCTAATTAAAAAAAGAGTATCAATAGTTTTAAGTATACGGCTGTAAATTTTTATAAATTATTTTATGGTCGAAAAGAGACTTCATCTTTTCTATAATTTTTTTTAACTTTATGCACGTAGTAAAAATCAGAATTGAAAAGAATAATTTAAATCTTACGTTGTAGATTCTAATTGCGTACATCGATCAAATTTACTAAACTTTATTATAAAAGTCTAAAAGCAATAAAGAAAAGTATTCTATAGTGAAAATTGTTTGTAAACTTTAAAAGAATTATTCACATATCGTGCGAGTAGTGAAAGAAATATATAATGAATTTTATGAAGCTGATATGGTTAAAATAAATTATAATAAAAATAGGATTTTCATTTTGAATAATTTATCACAAATTGCATTATTAAATAAACAGATAATTAAAGCTAATTTCATAAAAAAATAAAGCACAGTTTTAATCCTCGTTATAAGTTAAAAGGTGAAAATTAAAAACTGAAAATATTCTTTTTTAGACGCTTTTAATATTTTTAGCCCGTGAAACTCGTGAATTATAATAGCATTCTACACATTTAAAATTAAAAGAACCTGGACGTTTAATGTAAACTTACCGCTTCCGAGCACCAAACGCAGTACGGTGTTTGAAGACATTGCGAGCACGTTTGTTGTGACGCGCATACATTTTCATAATTCACTTGAGATTCAGCAATTATCACGCTCGATAAAAACAACAAGCACGTAGGAAACAGCAAAATAATGTTCGACATAATTAGTTAAATGAAACCATTAAAAAACTGGCACTCCGAAGGCAGTTTGAAAGGATACTGCGGCATCCCGCGGAAACACGCAGCAGATAAAGCGCCCAACTCATAAGATGCGTCACTAGATAATTATTTATTTCTGTACGCTCCTCTTTTTCACTGTAAGTCTCGAAGCGTGAGTCAAACAGAATTCACGTATGACTACGCGATACATCTCTTTTTTTTTTGCACGCACCTTATCTCGTTTCGCTTTTAATATTTGCTTTACAACTTTGCGGAATAAATTAGCTGCTCCGTAAATAGAACATTTTTAAAACAGAATAGTTTTACAAACGTTTCTTTGGATGTGTACATTTTTTTTTCTTAATTATGAATTCAACCAACATTTTCTTAAGAATATATAAAAGTACTTACTTATACAATAAATATAATCATATTTATATATATAATTTGTAATATACAATAATCGATAATGAAGTAAAAATTTTTTTTCACCGTCGGTAACATAGTTTTCTACGCAGCCTACAAATGACGATGCAGAAAATACCTAAGGCAAGATCGATCGATGGCGATCTTCGTCCGCACTTCGTACACGCGTGTGTAACAGCAGCACCAAAGCAGGCTACAATATCTCTTCGAGAAAAATCTGATTTTGGGGGGGACCAAATCAGCTGGCCTGCCACGCTATTAACGATCCTGTAGTCTCTTTCCTCAAGGAACTTCATGTAAGAAGGTTAGTCGCTTGTGTCTCTCCTCGTTTATGACGATGTGTGCCTAGTTAATAAACGCGGACTTTTAAGTATTGATCACCGGGAAACGCAAAGGGGTTGTGCCACCTTACGTAATCATTTTTCACCGTCTGAAGCGAGTTATCGTTCAAAAACGTTCGACAATTGAAAAAAGGCGTGCGTGAGTGTGTCGCGAAGGCGTCCGACTTTCTAGTAGGCAAGTGTAAATAAATTTTAAGAGAATAGTGCTCGTTTGAGGTTAGGTGTCGTTTCCGGACTCAAGTTTCAAACAGGATTATTGAAGAAATTGTGAATGGAAAGAGGAAACAACGAGAAGACAGATTAACAAAGTCTGAAAGATACTTTGCTGTGGTTTATTTTTCACTTTTCAATGTCAAGCGGTTATTTTCGTGCGTTGATTCGCTGCAGTACAGGACAGCGCGGATAAACTGAGAACACTTTGTACCGCAAGAAACATGAATTTAAATACTTAATTCTCGTTTGCAAAATTTTAGTACCTATAGCTTGTCCTTGCATTAAGTGGATTAAATTTACGCGATGGTTTTTATTACTTATTCTCCACGGTTATCGGTTTTAAAAGCTACCGGTTTTAAGAGAATTTATTAAAATCTATAGCGCTAAATTTTTTATTAAAAAATAATCTTGAACAAAATAAAGTTATTTTTCATGTAATTATTAATTTCATTTTCACTCGAATTAAAAGTTAGAATGCATAAATTAAAAAAAAAACCATTTCGTATTTAAAATAATTATTTTAAAATTTCCTCGTTTATTTCCTTCTTTTTATTAAAAATATGTCTCCTTTCTTACTAAGGAGAACATTGACAATTTTTTGACTATTGAAATTTTGACATTTTAAATTCTCTTTATCATAAGCACAAAGTATTATTATTCTTAAAATAATGTTTAATTGAAAATGTTTCAAATAACTTGTACGCCCGAAAATTCTATCGATTTATAAAAAGCCTTCATGTCGTAATTAAGTATAATGAACCTTGCAGAATGCTTTTATTTTTAAGTCGAAAGGAAACGTCATTGTTAGGCGCCGTTTGCCGTCTCCCACCGCGACTATTTTTATTCGGAAACACGTGGTCGGTGACTGCGTCGCACTTAGAATATTCATAGTTTCGCAGTTTTATATACCTTTCGCTTTTGCAATTTGCAGCGCACTTTTGTCGATTCAAAATATAAATATCGCTCGGCGCCAAAAATGTAGAAAATATTTTTCTCGTTCACTAAACTGTCATCAGAGTGATTAAGGATCATGGCGTAAACAAAACATATATAATTGACTGTGTATAAGCAATTTTAGCAATCTACTTTTCCCAAAGTATTTCTAAATATTGATAATATTTCTAAAATTATTATACTTAGTTATTCGGATTGCCGTTACATATTCAACGATGTATTATGACAAATTCGCCGATTACAAAAAGATTAATAAATTGATAAAAGGCTCATGCGTCAAAACTAGACTCCATTTACGTCACGAATGAAACTTTAAACGATATTACCAATGATAGGACAAATAATAAGTACACTGCAGATATTCCTCAGAAGCACTGCGACCTTTCACCTATAACCAACTTCCTACGATATTCTCGAAGCGTCAAAGTGCAATGAGAGAATTGACGCAATGCTAAAAGCTTCGTAGAGGGTTGCGAATTGCTTAATCGGTATAAATTAATTCTTATAATTAATAAACTAAAAACAAAATTAAACTTACATTTATACAACCAATTCTTTTTACAAAGGAAACGCAAGAAAAATACCAGTTTATATAATCAATTTCGTAAAAAGTTTTTAGGGAAAAGAAACAGTGCAAATCCTAAGCAAATGAAAGAATTAATTTTATCTTTTTAAGCGCATTATCAATTTTTACAAAACATTTATGAAAATTTGATGTCTACCTTGAAAAGGTGATAAGAATGTGTATATTTTGATAAAGTATAACGGAATCAAGATTTAAATGAACATTTTAGTTTATTAATAAAACAGAATTATGATATATAATATTTTTATTAATAGTAAAAATAATTTTAAAATCACTAAAACGCACCGAAGTGTACAATTTTCTACAACAAATAGTCGGTTTAGATTCGAAAGTCCTAAGTGCAACTTTGAAATTCCTTTTTGGAAATATTAGAAATCGTAACTCTTAAAATTTAATGAAATTTCTTGAGAAAACCGGATTAGTACGAGTGATATGCGCACTTCTTGCTAGGTATTTATCGCGCAACCTTTAAGTAAGAGTTTGATTCGAAAAAAAAAAACAGTCAAGAAAAACAAACAATCTCTGATATACGAAGTGCGATTTCTGCCGGCGCCAAAGCTAAGTACGCATGTACACACTTTGCTACGATTCTCCCCCCCACTCTGGCAATAAATGGCAAGCTGCCATTGCGGGATCTGAATTAGCGTGAGCTTACGAAAAATATCATTAGCGTTTAGTATCTCGAGCGCGCACAAGCGTCGTGATCTTCCCCGATCGTGCCTCGTTTTATTGCTTCGTTTCTCTTCTATCGGGCTTGCAGGAATAAAAGGTTCATATAAAACTAGTCAAGCTACGAGAATGTTTGTGCGAATTTCTGACTGTTTGAAGTTACTTATCGAGAGAAATTGTGTGTAACGCTTAATCCTGCTTTCAGGTGTAAGCTGCTATCAGAATTGAGATGCATCTAACTCGAACTGCTCAATACGCTTTGAGATTATCTCTCACACAGGTAAAAAATTAATATTATTGTTTATATATTTATTAGGTATTTTCCGTTGCATAAATTAGACTGCATTGTATAAGAACTGAGTGATATAAATTCTTATTACTTATATTTTTATTTACATAACAATTATTTTTAATCGTAGTATATTTTACATTAAACTTTATGTAACACTTTCGTTAGATTGTGCAGCTGCTATTTGAATTTTCATTACTTGAGGAAATTCACTGAAAACCGTGGTCTCTATATGTTATCTGTAAAAAGTAAAATTTAATTAATAATCAATTGATATAATATTCTTTATTCTTGTAATAATATATTCAACATTTTATCAAGACAGATTTAAAATTAGTAAGATTTGAAAATCATGATAAAAATTAATTAATTTTAAAAATATTGTCAATTTTTATTAGTTTTATAAGATTTGAAAATCTAAATCTATGAAATTCTTAAATCAGCACTTTACGTAGAGCAAAAAATGTTAAAATTGCTATTTTTCTGCATTGAAAGGACTGAAAGTGTTAAAATAAATCTTAACTTTTTTATGAAAAGTTAACACTATTACATCAACAAATTATTAATCCTGCTTTATTTTTTATCTCCTTAAAGTATGAATAATTTGCAAAATATTTAAGATTAATCAAAGTAAACCAATTTATAAACATAATAAATGAAAAAAATACTTAAAAAATTTACTTTTCCTTTTAGTCCACTGGATCATCACTGTATCGTAGAAGCAGTGTAGATCGAGGAACTGCGTCAGCTTTCTTCCTTGCAACCGCTGGTCTTTCACTGAGTATGTTCTCGTTGGTACAAATGCAGTCCTCTCCGGCACATCAGAAACGTCTACGCAACTTACAATAACGAAACAATCGATTATGTTCATTTGACAGCAACGAACAAGCGACCGACGAATGGCAGCGTTTTTGATCTCCAGGGTGAAGCACCAGCAAAATAGAAAATATTTAAATCATAAGGAAAAGTTCTAGGTTGAAGAAAAATCTGAGCTTATTCGATTTTGCGTCACCCACTCGTTCGAGAACGCACGTTTTTTTTGCATAAATGCTATCTTGTCTTAGATATAGGCAGGTACTACGCAACTAAACTTTTATCCTATGTTTTTGAAACTACTTATTTTTAGTCAATTTTTAACAATTTATTATGCACAAGATACGTAATACTGAAAATTTCGGTTATATAGAATGTAGTACCTGGTATAGGACGGTGAAAACAATACCTGTAGGGATCATTTATTCATTTAAAACGTTAAATGGTTGCTTGCGCAATTAATCTTTCCTGATACTTTGTAGTCACGAATTAATGGTATTCTATATAGAATTAAATACCGAAATTTCACAAGTATTATTAACTCCTTTACGGGGCTCCAGTCGATCAATGGAAAAATCTTAAAAACATGCTTAGGAATATTAAAAATGCCAGAAAATTCAAATAATTAGAAAAAAAAAATTATAATAAAGACAAGTTCGATAAGGACAGAAAAAATTTATAAAAATTGTATTTTAATTCTATCAAATACTACTTATACTTAAAATCATGTTTTCAAATTTTTTCAAGTGCCAAAAATTTTGAAACAAATAAAAAAATTGTATCGCTTAACTTTTTGTTCAATTGATGTATTATTGACACGCCGTCTGCTGAGCATGATTCTGAAAATAAACTCGTTATCATTCATTTTGACTAAATTTTTTACTTTTACCCGTTTGTTATACTTTATTTAATTTTACTTTTAAATTCTTACTGCTTTTTCAGAATGAAATAATTGCATTATTTATTTTAAATATTTTAATGCTTTAATAGGAAAAAAACTAAAAGAAAGAATACTTTAAGGAGTATTGACTAGCGAAATTCATGCGCGCTACGCGCGTCCTAATTTTGTATTGTATCATATTAGGAATTAATTCATTATATATACGTTCAAAATGTTTTCAGTAATGTAGAAATTTTAAACTTAATGGACAACTCGTACTAAATTTAGTAGTTCAAAATTCGAAATTTTTCAAATATTTTTCATTATAAAGTATTAAATAGAAAATACAAATCAATGACAATATTAGCAAGTCATTATTTTTAAGTGTTTTTATTTTCTATTCTAATTTTCAAAACTCTCTACTTTTAATTATTAAGTTATAAATTATTAATTAATTATTATTTACATATTGAATTTTAAAAGATTTCACTACTTCCGGCCATAAGTTTTTTAAGGGAGGAAACATATAAATAGGAGTAAAATATTAGGAAATTTGATGGGTAAATATAGTTAAACAAATGATATTTATCGTTGACTTAGCATATACATTTATTTATAACTATGATACAGTCTCACACGCAAGATTTCACAATCCATATCTCACCTACTTGTTTCACGCACTCGCATTTTCAAAAAAATCACACTTCCGACTTCGCACGGTATATTCTTTCACAAAAAATGATTGTAGAATCATACCGCGATCGGCGGGCTGCTCGATTCTTCTTAAAAAATTACAAGAATTAAAAAAGAATGGAGAATTGGAACTTAAAGGGAAAAGGTGTTCGCGTCAATAAGAAATATGTTGGAAAAAACTTGATGAAAATGCCCGTGAGAATTACGAGTCACGCGTTGCATTTACTTACACGAAGCTTTGGTAAGTTTCATTAAAACAACTTTGGTTATGTTTAAAATAAATCTGATATCTATTATTGGATTTCTACAACGTTTTTTGCTGCAAAATGTCAGATAAATTAAAACTGTTTAAAAAAAGTTTCGACTTTTCCGAGTGAAAAAGGGCACGTTTTAGAAAACTTTATCATCTTCGTAGCAGTGCTTGCGTATTTATTATTTGTATCACAGTAAGGCGTATTTTTTGTTATTTTCTCCAGTTAAAAAATCCAGGCATCGCGCCTGAAACGGCGATTCGCTTGACCGACTGTAGGGTTGGCTCTTGGCCAGTGAATCGGCCCACAAGTATACTAATGGCAGTCTGCACTGAGGTAAGCTACAGCCAAGTCGTATGGCAGAGCTATACATCAATTCCTTGTTAGGTTTACTTTCTTTTCAAGCGAGTGCGATTGACTTCTCGCTCGGACTTTTGACGATCAAAAGTTTTTATTACTTCAATTAAATCTCATTATACACTGAATTTGATTTCCAGTTAGAATAGAAAAAAATATATTACAAATCTGATCTATTAGTTTTAAAAAGCTTACTAACACGCTTTGTATGAAAGAACGTCATACCGTCGATAACTTTTTTAAAAGGTTAAACAGATTTTTTAAACGCAAAATGAATGCCTAAACAAATTAAAAACAACAGATCCATAGATGCAGAATGAGTAACAAAAAGGAATGGGGAGAGATGGTTTGCACCGATTCGAGCTGCCCGACGATTTTGGGATGGGTTTCCACGAGTTCTAGATCAAATACAATAGCGCTAGTAAACAGATTTTTCTTTCCCCCATAATTTTCTAAAATTTGAAATCAAATTACGATCAGTTCGCGAAGCAAGAGCGACTCGCTTTTGACAATATAACATGGTAGTATCCAAAAAAGTATAAAATCTTGAATGTCAAGAAGACCCTGCTCACATTTCATTCTCGTGCAAGCCCAGCCCGCAGCTTAATCTAAAAAATATCCTAAGTCCTACAGAAAAAAGAAAGAAAAAAATGTTCGCCGTGCGTGAAAGAACAATGGATTGGTATCGCTTGGTACAAAGCTGAAATATGTACTCCAATTGTATTTCTTTTTACTTTTATAATATCACCTTTTATCATTTTCCTTGCCCGATGTGCTGTACAATCTCGATAGAATGCAACAAAAACTAAACTCGAGTAAGCACAAAGTAAATAATTTACAGGGATTCACAAGTTGGTTGTTAGTATGAATGGCCTTTAAACGACCTTTCACAATCTTTAACTTAAAATGTTCATTCTTATAGGCACTCTATGTAGAAAATCTGTAGTAATGAAATAAATACTTCTACAACTAATTCTAGTTAAAAATTATAATTGTTGATTTAATATTTTTATAGCATTACCATATAGAGTGCCTATATGTAAAACATCATTTCCTGTATTTTGCATTGCATTCCGTTTCATTTATTTGCTACTATTTTCCACAATCTCTCAATTTTTTATTTTATTATCTCATAATTGTTTAAAAAGCTGAATGCCACAAATAATGTAAAGAATATAACCATGACGGGCATTGATACATAATTTAACAATTTCTCAATTACATTATAAATTACTATGCACGGATAAATTATAAAGTATACTAATAAATTTGATTTATTATTGATCAAATTTAAAGTGGATTTATTTTTCCTTTTCAATGTACTAGTATTTACGATATAATTCATGTTCAAAAATATTGCTACGCATTGTCAGGTAAATAATTTGTTGTATGATTTCTTTTCTGAAAAGATAATCATTGGACTTTATAAATAATAAGAATATTTTCTTAGTCGACACATTTAGTATTT
The DNA here is from genome assembly GCA_900474385.1 of Ormyrus pomaceus. NCBI lineage: Eukaryota > Metazoa > Arthropoda > Insecta > Hymenoptera > Ormyridae > Ormyrus > Ormyrus pomaceus. Next base: position 56,942 of record UCOM01000307.1, read on the forward strand.
TCAATACATCGAGATCGACCTTTGTAAATTGTGCATCATAGATAACATTTTTGAACTTTATGTGGATTACCGAAAGTTAAAATGCCCTTAAAACTAAAGAAGGAGATGGGCATGTCGAAAATCTAACATTGTTGGAAGAAACTAGATACCTTTCGTACAAAATGTGACTCGCGCTATTATGTATCTCAATTTTATATTTATTATCGTGCGAAGTAAAAAAGACGAACATATAAAATTTAAAGCGTAAAAATATAGAAAAAGTTACTAATATAATAGTATTTCAATTTCAATTTTTTTTAAGTTTTGTTTTTATTGACCAATTTAAGCAATTGATAATAAATAACTTAAAGCAGTGCCTGCTTCACGCATGATGTCTTAGCAAAATTCATTGAAATAAAAAAATTATTTCAAAATTGAAAACAGAAAATATTATTAAAAATGAAAAAAGTCTAATTGATATAAAACTTTAATCTACTTTTAAACGCCTACGCTAAAAATGATCATATTTTCTCTATATAAGATTTTTTACACTCAAAGTAAAAATCACTATTAGTGGTATTTTCTTGATTATCACGTTCTTAAGAAAAGGCTAAAATTGCATAAATTTGAAATTATTTCACACTCTGAATTATTATGCTTATTGAACTCTTACTAATATATGATAAACAAATGACGGAAATGATTCAGTTCTAGCCTCCTCTTAAAATCGATTTTATTTTACAATTATGAGCTTTATTATTTAAAATTCCAATTTTTTTTTCTAACAAGCCTTTTTGGCAAAACCTATTGTGCATTCATTGCTTTAGCATCCAGCGTACAGCAGGCATGGCTACTTATAGGACCCTCCTTTTTTTTTTTTTTTTTGACTAAAATTAAAATTGAGTAATGCACTTTAAATACGTGTGCGAAGTTTGCATCATTGGAATGAAACGCATTAATTTTTTTCATTTTCTTAAATCTGCTGGAATTAAGAAAATTATAACTAAATATTTATTTTGATGTTATGTTGGACTATAAAACATAAAACTTAACTGCAATTAACTATAAAATTTTCGCACTACTATAATCTACTGCAGTAAACTATAGTGTAGAATTATAGTATATAACTATATTTTATATTAAATACGATAAATTAGTATAGTAATCTCTTATAGTACTTGACTATAGTAGACTACTTTAGTAAATAATATAAGTATACTATATGTAAGGTGCGAAAATATTACAGTTTAACTATAATCTTACTATAATGAATTATAATTTAACTATAGTTTCTATTATAATCACTTATTATAATTTTTTTCGTAAGGGAAAAACAGTTTCCTAAAAATTTCGTTCTAATTCCCAACGATGCAAACTTCAGACTCAGTTTTGGATACTGTCAAGATCAATTGAAGGGCATAAATTTTTCGTCATTTTGTCTCCTCATTCACTAATGAATTTACAAAACTTTTCAAACATTAAGACCATTTCAAAATTTAACAGGATAGTGCACCGGATGCTAAAAACTTAGTCGACACTGCACCACAATTTCAAAATTTTGCAATTTTTGTGCCGATTAAAAGAGAAAAAGCTTTTTTGTTACGTATTTTTTAAAATTTCTCTTTTCTCGAATAACACCGAATCGTGCAATATAAAATCTGTAATAAAATAGAAATATCTAACACGCTCTATAATAATCCGCTTTGTAAATAAGAATTAATTCTAACGCCCCGACGGAAAGGACGACTTTCTTTCCCGGTTTATTTTTCATTCTCTTTTCAATCATACGTTATCAATCCTTTTCGATCAGTCAACTCTATTTTTCCATCCAAATCAACTTTGAGACGATTACCTTTCATCTACTCATGAAAAAGTAATTTCTAAACTTCTAGATTTTAACAAAAAATAAATACACAGTACTATTGTAACAGAAATTGTTTGTCATCAGATTTCTCTTTCTTTTTTTTTTTGTAAAAATACAATTATTATTTATCCAGACTGATCATTACCATTTTTAAATATACGTATTACATATTTCTTAGAATATACTCGCACTTTGACAGTCTTCTTTTTGCATTTTAGTTTTAATTTTCTGATAAAATCCGTCACTGAAAGCCGAGTTTTGAAATGCGCCTCTTGGAAGCTATTAGAAACATCTTAAACAAAATTTGGTCCATCCCATCCTACTGACACTCACTAAAAACCAACGTTATTGACAAGCTCAACATTTTTCTGTACTTAAAAAAAAGCGAACATTTGTCGCATCCACCCCTAGCGGCTGCCTCCTTCAATTAACTCATTGGAGATTTTTTGTGCGCGAAATTACATACGCAGACATAAATCATAAATTGAAAGTGCATTCGTAGTTTCTTCGTTTTTTGTTGCGCTCTAAATAAATTAAAATCAGGCATTCGGGTTTTCACATACTTCGATTCGAACACTCTTCGTCTCTTCATACGCAGTAAAAAAAGAGCATTTCAAGAAACATTTGTTTTATGTGTACGTATGTGTGCATGAATGTATGTATTGATGTATGTAGGTGTGTAAGTGAATGATCTCTTACTAGCTTTTCTGTAAAATCATACAGATAATATAGACCAAAAATAATTGAGGAATGAAGTGCTACGATCTAAAATCACAAGTAAAGGTGCACTGACTGACGAAGCGCAAAACGACTGTTGTTCGAACGAACGAATATTTTCTTGTAATTAATAAACCTTTTTTTGTCTTAGCCTCTGACACACTAGATCATTATCTTATATATCGCGCCCTCGTAGCGCTTTATATACTCATCAATATATGAATTTTTGTTTTCATATTACGTTGATATTAGTAAATAAGATATTCTGTTCCTCGCAAATTGCATATGCATAGCGCATCTCACATTCTTAGTAAGAAGTACAATTTTTCTCTTACTTTTGTAGCAAGAATAGCAATTAGTTGAGATAAGACACCATTATACGTAGCGATATTTCCATTTCCTCAAAAAAATGAGGACGATCCTGTGCCCTAAGCTTAATTCTTTGTCGTACTTTACTATGCGGCAGCATTAATTTATTCTTTACGTGCTGCATTACGTCGAGAAGCAAAGTATCCTTTAAAATTTGGAAAACATTTACATTGCAAGTACGTTTATATAGTTTATAGTTCGTATGTTTTTTTTTCTTTTTAAAAATATTATTGTTCTTATGCAACGAGAAACTGTTTAAAAGACGAATTATTATACTTTTTGTTTGATAAAATATGATTTTAAGACTCTATTAGAATTTGTACTTTTAAAGTGCAATATCATAATTTTATTGGTTGAAAGTTGAACATTTTAGTACAGGAATTTCAAAGTTACTTTGTTTCTCGAGTGAAAGTATTAGGTACGCCGTGAAGTTTAATACTAAACATCCTGCGCTCATTAAACTTGTATTAACTGCTTTCATTTTTTGTCAAAGAAATAATATACATATACACATACAGGTACATGTACATATACATATATACCAGTTGAACTCGTAACGCTTTGCTGATGTGTGTACGGATATGTACATGCTTCATGCTTGTTCACATGTTCACTGTTTTGTAAAAATATCCGATAACCGTGTGAAATCAGTTCGGAAGTTTTGAACTTGTCATAGGAAAAATGAAGTTTAGTCGCGCTGGCTTTAATCATTCGTAGATTACGGAGAAGCAATTTACGATGAGAGCGTTCATAAACCGAATCACACTTGTAATCTTCAATGAGGAGATTATCGCTAAATGGAGTTGTAAGTAAGGAAGTGGTGATAAACAAATGTTCCCAGTACCTTGTAACACTGCGACGAGCATATGTGTGCCTGCGTGAATCGTTAATCCTGGCATATGTCTCCTGCTACGCTTATTAGATTAAAATATAAAAAAGAAGGAAGGATCGATATTATTATTCGTTTGTCCTATTGTACCGACGCTCGATAAACAACTTGTCAAGAGATGAGAGCAGAGTCGTTTGTCGATTTCGTTGAGCTCATAATTGTGCTCGCTCGGCCTCGGGCTGCGACTCACTTTGAACCAGGAGAGAGACTGACACTTGTCGACTGTTTATGACATGGAGGAACAGGGCAGCCGAGGAGAGCCCATTTGTGTGAGTACCCTGTCAAGCCACTGCAACGGCCCGTTCAAATGTAGCTCGATCCAACAAGGCGTCGAGGTCACCGTCTGTCGGCGGTACTCCGCGCCCCAGCCCTTCACAAAGCTCATTCGGATGGTGCACATACGCGTTAGCTGATAAACTGCTTCGAAACCCTGCGACACCGACTGCGACAGTAAAGCTGCGAACTCTTGGTTGTTGAATATTTTCAGGTTGCAACCTACAAAAAAACGTCCCCTTTCAGTACACCGTTCGCCAGTCTCAACTTAATTCTACTTTCATTAGTTTTTTAATGTTTATCATTACCAGGAGGTATTTTGCACACAGTAGCTGGATGCCAGCCATAGCGCTGATTGCAGTTAGGACTCTGAACGAAAATGCTGGAATCTGAAAGGCATTCGGCAAAGACCTCTCCACCTATGTAATATAATCTAACCCCCTTTCCAATGTGTCTTCTGGTTTGTTCGACGACTGTGTTACGATTGACGTTCGACAGAAGGCCCAGGCAGAATCGTTCCGAATTACTAGGATCCGTAAAGCCATCGACCGTTATACTTGGCTGTGATGCATGAAACGTCTCTCCCACTCTCGTGTTTAGCTCGTAGTAACTTATAGAACACCTGCGAACAAACGTTCCGGTTAAGAAGTAGGTACCGAGAGGCTCCGAGAAGGATTCTCCTTTAGCTATCGACTCACCAGAAAGCTGGCTCGCAATACATGACTGGCTGGGCGTCGACGGGACTAGGTGACAAGCGCGAAAGCGACATGTTGTCATTGTGATCCATGTTGTCGCCATCTTCGCTGATGTAGCCGGGTGGTGGCGTGTCCGCCGGCGGGTCCATCGAACCTGACGCCGGGTGAGGCGAGCCCTGGACACTGCCAAGGCTGCCGACGCTCGCTGGACTCGTTGCCTGCATGCTCTGCAAAGGAACGGTCGAATTAGCTCGGAATTTCGGGAACGTTAGGGGGCTAAACTCACTTGCATTCCTTGGTATGGATTATTTGGTTGCTGCTGCTGTGGAGTTTGGGGAATACCCTGGGGATTGTGCTGCAGTTGCTGCAGCTGCGGTGGCTGCTGCGGCGGCAGCTGCTGCTGGTGCTGATGCTGCGCCGGCTGATGATTCAGCGTCGCATGAAAGTCCGTGTTCTCCGGGACGCTGACGCTCAGCTCATTTAGCGAGGTGTTGTAGAGGGTCGACTCGTCCCCCGTGACCGTGTGCCGCGGCACCAAGATGGCTGGCAGAGCTGAAAAGAGAGAAAAGAGAGCCGTGAGAATTGGCGCGTCAACTCATTGCTCTCGGCGACTCGGAAATTGCATACGCGTTACCTGGACTCTGTATCCGCTGGTAGTGGTACGGGTTCACGCAGACCTCCTCGCGCTTCTGCGTGAAGGAGAACTCGCAGTGCTCGATGGCCCGGAGCTCGTGATGCGACTGGAGATCCGGCCAGCGCCAGAGACGACAATAGATCACGTGAGGCAGGCCCTTGCCGCGCACACCCTGCACGCTGTTGTCGCCGACGCCTCCTGGACTAGGCCTTCAAAGGCGGCAGCGGCCAACCAAAAACAGAGCAAAGCACGCCCAGTCAGACACGCTACTTACTTACTTGCCCTCTCTCTCCCCGAGAAGGAGAGACGGAGACAGAGAGACGCCCAGGCCAAGATGCAAGACATTTAACGCCTAGGCCTTATCAAAATAGTTGGGCCAAAAATAATTTACGCGCGCTCCTCTCTTCTCAGCCGGCTCCTCTCTCTCGGGCCTCTTTCTTCCTTTGCCCAACAGGCAAATCTTTAAACCATCTACTCTCTCTCTCTCTCTCTCTCTCCCTCTCTTGCTCCTTTCGCTGTTTAAGTGCTACAGAACGCACCGAGACTCGCACCCGATAGGCCCTCGGGTAAATCTATACCCGCTGCTTATGCATCTCTACTCTATACGGTTATTTTGCATCAAGAATATACGTGCATGCTTCTGTGCTCCTCCTACGCGCTTACAGCTAATTGTGTACTTCAGTTTTTCTCTTTTGTCGATCGCCATCGAATTTCGCTCAAAAATGGCCACTTTTCCCAAGTCTTCCTCGACTTTTTTCAGGTCTCTTTTATGCCAATTTCCATATCGAGATTGAATTTTAAAGAGAAAACTAATCAGCTAACTAGTTATCAACTACAAACTCCGCATTCTGGCAACTAAGAAAAGAAATCCATTCGTATACATGAAACAGATGAGAGTGTAAAGTAAGGAAGCACGTATCCCAAAGATTTTGAAAGTTTAGTTAATTCATGCGAAAAGTGTGCTTGTCTATACAAATATTGAATCCAGAAATACAATAATCCCTTAAACGAAGCTATAAAAATTTACAATGGAAAGAAAAAAAAACATTGTAAAGGAATTTTGCTGATTTAGACGAATGCAACAAGTAGCCAAAAATGCAAGAGGAAAAAAGAGTTGTGCGTGAATCATGCAGATTGGGAAAGAGAAAAATGAAAGAGAACGTATATAATACATATAAAGTGCACCGCTGAAAAAGCTAAACAAGTATTTTTGAAAAAATCGATTAGCTCTGTGTAACCTGCGGTATTCGTTGGTATATAACGGCGGATCGCATCAGCGCACTATTATCAGACCTCGTCCCATTTATCGAAAGCTTTTCAGGCGCAACATCGCGTGTCGAACTTGTTGAAAGAATATCTGCGTTCTGATTTCCCTGGAAAACGCACAACCAATCGGCACTCTGCAGTGAGCTATCATTTTTTTTTTACAGTTTAAATTTTAAATTTCATAAATAGAATATTTTTTTATTTTAAATAAATTAGAATTTTTTAAGTAAACTTGATAAATTTTTAATTGTTTGACGCTGACTCAAGGATTGGAAAATAAATAATTACTTAATTAAAGTGAAAACGTTTCGGACACTTGTATTGATATTTTGCTATGTCCCTTTTCCAAGAGCCTATAAAACATAAAAGGGTATAGTCAATAAAGAGCGTGAAAGCGTCGTGATGGGAGTTCATCGCGAGTCAGTTTATTCGGTTTTGAAGAGAAAAAAATTATTTATTTCAAGTTTTATTTTTGTCTAAGGATATGCTTAAAAAATGCTTTTATATTCCACCTTTATCATTAATTTTATAATTGAAACTTAATGTTTATTTTGAGCTAATAATTTGCGCATCAGATACTTTCAGTCTTAATCTTAATTATAAATAAGATAAGATTAAATTATCATTAGAGCGTATTAAACATACAGCATTTATGTTATCAAAAATATTTGCACAAAGTTTTGTTTATCTTTTGGGGCAGATAATTTATTTTAACCCTTGGCATCAGCAGCAAATTGCTTTTAAAAAAAATACAATATTTAGGGCTAACTCTGAAACCAAACACTGCTGCCAAGAGAACAATTTCATGAAAACTATTATTAGTTAACTTTAAAGAAAACTTTACTGTTTTCCAAAAATCTTACAGAAAATAAATTGACCTCTAATGAGTAAATAGAGAGTAAAAATAAAAATCTTATTAATCCGTGGCGCACTTTGAACGATCGACGGCTAAGTTAACAAGTCCGTTACGGCGTCGTTGCAGTGTCCGGGCTTTAACAGCCAGAAGAAGAGGAGCGGCCGCAGGATGGGGTGGCCATAAGCAAGAGGATTGGATATCCGGTAGTGAGAGAGAGAGAAGCGCCGAGCCGCTTAGCGGTTTAGTGTTGCTTACAGCGAGCAACGTTCACGGTAATGAAAAAAAGCCGCCTCTCTCTCTCTCTCTCTCTCTCACCGAGCGCTCGGAGTGCCAACGCCGCGCGGAGCAACGTGCCCCTAAAACAGTAAAGTACGGAGCGGCCCCTAAGTGACTTTTATGGGGCCATCGCCTATCGGTCCTTTTCTCGCTCGGGGAGTTCCTTAGACGCGTCGGTTTATCAGTGCGTAAACGCAGCAACAAATAATAACTGTATTGATTTGTTTATCTTTTCTATTTTGTTTATCGTTTGAAAAAAAAAGCTTCAATAAGACGATAAGACGAACTGTTATAAGAGCGTATTTATGAAATAGCTCGCGCCACAAAATTTATCATCAGTCCCAGCCATAAATTGCGCGGCGGGAAAAGGCGATAACGACGTAATCGCGCCGAGAGATATATTGGATTAAAAGGATTTTCTCCGCCGACGCATCGCGAACTATGGCAATTATTGAGTCAAACCCGATTGTGCGTCTGCAGTGCTTTTGTTTGCAAAACTGCGACGCACGGTTCGAGTCGCGAACGAGGTGTAACTGACAAAAAGATAATAATATACAGAGGGGGGGAATGAATAGAGCATTAATTCTTTCCCGAAAGAGCTCGAGTCGGCATCAGAGTCGAATAAAGACGATAAACGGAAGAAGAAGAGCGCGTAAAGTGTGCGCGCAACGTTGACGTGAACGCGAGCAACCGCGGAAATAGTTGCCTTGAATTATGCAACTATCAGCGCGGGGGGCTGCATTACAGGCTCCTTTAGCCGGAGAGAGAGGTCGCTATGGCAACTGCGCCGGAGCTGTGCCGTGAGTAAACAGGGTGTGCAGGCTGGCTGCGTGCACTGGCACGTGGCAAATGTTAAGTAAACTTTTACATATAGTTACAGGGGACACGCTCGCTCGCACAGCATGTTCCGATGGACGCCAAAGGGACGATGATCGCCGAAGCGATCCTGCAGCCGCTCCCGTCCTCCTATACGACCTATACATCGGCAAAGACCGATTTCCGCCGCGGCTGCTTTGCTTTATTTTACTCGGCGTTAATTGTAAGAAGCCTGTGGATGTAACGCGGAAAAGCGGCTGGGAGGGGGCTGCTCCTGCGGCCAGTTTTATTTAGCAGCCGCAGCAGCAGCCTCGATGGGTACTAAATGGTGCGTAGAATTGAATAAAGCCAGGAGAGAGAGAGAGAGCGAGAGAGAGCCGAGTCTTAGATATACAGGCGGGAGAGGTTATAATTACTCGCGCGTCCTTCGCGAGAAAAACAAAGGAGCGTTCGGTGGCGTCGGCTGCAGGCCTGAAAAACCGATCGGCCGCTCGGCGGGGGCAAAAGGCTCCAAACGAGAAAAATCGAGCCGGCCATCGAGCAAGGACTCCCTCCCTCCCCCAGCCCTCGGCGCGCAATCGATAATCGACACGCGGCACGCGCCGCTGCACGTTGCTCACGTGCGCCGGCCGCGAGCCAAGTCCTGATCGATCGTCCCGAGGCCTTACGTAAGGGCCCCGCTCGCCGAGGATTCGAGAATAAACGCGACAAAGGACCACCACCCAGCTCCTTTTTTTTAAACAAATCGACCGACTCCGCGCCGCGGCGTCTTTGCCGAAAAAGCCCAAAGTCTCGAGCGCGCCTCGCTCTCTCTCTCTCTCTCTCTCTCGCGAGCGCGCGCGCGCGCGCACAAGGTAAATGACCTTTGGTGCTTTCAGACGGCGTTCAACCCCCACCGCATCCCCAAGCCGGCAGCTAGCTCTCTTTCTCTCTGTCCGTCCGTCACCTGTTACAGTAATTATACCGGCTGCTAATAATAGTCGACTCAAATTTTCTCACCTCATTAGCGGATTCGTCTACTTTGCCATTTCATTTTTAACAAAGCCGCACTTGCCGATTCTCTCGGCGGCCGCGCAAACGCCGCCGCGGCTGCTCTTTTCCGCTCGGCTCGTTCTCTCGCCGAATGGTTATTAGGACGCTGGAGCGTGCGAACAAAATTAATAAAACCCCCGGCAATATTCGATCTTTGCTCGAGCAACAAGTTGGAAAGGTTTGATGGCCTTCAGCCAACGGCGGTGTAAGCCACCTTCAAATGTATTCGCTCGAACCGAACAAGACCTTTAAAACTTTAACGACGCCGATCGGAGGGTTGAACGAGCAACGGACCGAGAGCGGTTATCAAATTCATTTCGAATTCTTTCCTTTACATTCGACTCGAATAAGAGATTGAGGTTAAAAGCGAAATACTTACAGAAAATTAAATCGCAACTGCTTGAAACCAACTTTAAAGCACTACTTTAATGTCATCTATAATCTATAATTTTTAATAAAAAGAAAATTTTCGAGATCTTACGTATGTCGTTTGAAGAAAGCTGACCACTGTTGAAAGTGAGCGAAATATTTTGAATTTAAACTCATATATTTAAGAGCACACAGCCTACTGCTGTTTGTATACATGAAATAAAAACAATGAATCTTGAAACTTTCGAAAAGAAAACATTAATGTTTGTTTACAAAACATTGACTGTATAAATATAGAGGGCATCCTACATTTTCAAATTAAGTCTCATAAAATATTAATCAAGACGACGTAATAATCAGAGTTGGAACTTGATACCATGACGTTGCGCATCTTTCTGTGTCAATTTTCACGTTTATTTTCACCTGCAGCTAAAAACTGTTTTCATACACTTCGTAATCTTGAAATACGATAACGAAGGCTTGTCAGCGATGAAGTCATCATAAATTTTAATAATTAGATACGGCTTCCATTTAACACGCGATGAAGATGACATCTGATAAAGGACATTATCTCTTCGCTTCCTGGAGTTCCGAGCGAAGCCAATGAAACAAGTTTTCCTTTTGCTTTGCAGCAAAAAAAAAAGGCAGATTTGATTCAAGAGATTCCAGAAATAATTAAATTTCAGAGACGTTGCGCTGACTATTGAATTAGATAAACGTCAAGTTTCTCGTAACGTAGTAAAAAACTAAAAGACAATCATCGTTTTATTTCTAAAAATATGAGCATCTAACGTGACATAATGTTACGTATCTAGGCAGATAAAATGCTGCAAAAAGTGAAAAAAAATTATAGCAGATATTCATAAAAATTCTTAAACTACCTGGACTATTTACACAATAAACTACAAAGATACTAATTGAATAAAAATTGACTAGATATATATACGAAAGTAATTTGCATTGTATCCCCCCCGAGTCTTTATCGCAAGTTGGCCGTTTGTAAGAGAGAACGTCTGCGTGCATCGACTTACATCTGCTGGACGAATTGCGAAAAAATTCCGTCGCGCAACGATGGCGACACGGCGCACACAACAAACGTCGCCGTCCGTTTGCCTCTGAAACATGTGCTTGACCCAGAAATCGCGCACGCGCGTGGAATATCAATATACGAGAGCGTTTTCTTTATCCCCGTATCCACAGACGCATATGTATATTCGGCTGTCGTTTTGTCTCCTCGTGCATTGCCGATCAAAGGAAACCGGTACGATCGGGCGGGCTCGCTTACACGAATGCATGTATGTAAGAGAGCCGAACAGCGAAACGAAACGTTTTTTAATCGACGCGTAACCTGCAGTCCGATTTTATCGTCCTGCGACTCGTTGTTTATTTCATTGCGCTTGCGAGCGTGCCTGAGTGTGAGCGTGTGCGTGAGCGTGTGCGTGAGCGTATGCGTGAGCGTATGCGTGAGCGTATGCGTGTGCATGAGAGAAAGAACCGAGTTAATCAAAACGCTTTTTTGCAAAGAGCGGCTTTTAAGGCTGATTATATAAACGCACACCGATAATGTGCACCGCATGAATATTCATTGCCCGGTGGTGATTTTCTGCCCTCGGGAGTATTCGCGGTCTAAAATAGCAGAATATTGTCCCGTTTGAGATTAAGTGCAAGGATACAGTGAGAAAAGTGAAAACATGCCAGAGAGGAGTGAGAAAGAGGTTGAATCCTTGAGCGGGAGATAAGCGAGGTAGGTTGCACAAGCACATCTCCGCGATCCTTTTAAAGTCTGGCTCCTCTCAGCCTGGGAGAGCAGCGAGAGAGAGAGAGAGAGAGAGAGAGAGAGAGAGAGAGAGGAGAGGAGAGGAGAGGAGAGATAGCATAAAATGATGTAAATACGTACACGTGCTCGCGCGTCCTGAGAAGCATGCAGCGGAGGCCAGCAGCGGCGCGTCCGTCGTTCAGTCATACTCTGTGTCTCAGTCACTCTGTGTGTACGTTTCTATATATCTCTCAGTCTATGTGCAGTCGGCCGGCGGCGGTGGTGGTTTTCTTGATACGGGCCGGACGGCCTGGCTGAGTCGTGTGCCGTGCAGTTCAAGGTGGCGGTGCCGGTGCAGGCAGGCGGTGGCTGCTGCGGCGGCAGTCCCCGCGCTGGAACGATTTCGCGCTTAGCCGTGAAATCCCGCCGATCAGCGAGATGTCGGGCTGAGAGAAAGATGCACAATGAATGAGTGAGCGAGAGGCAGAGCCGCTACGTCGTCGCTGCTCGTGGAGGGGAAAGGAGACAGAGAGAGAGAGAGAGAGAGAGAGAGAGAGAGAGAGAGAGAGAGAGAGAGAGAGAGAGCTGAGTATGTATGTGAGTGAGATGCGCTATTAATAAATCGTTACGAGGTGCGCGCACTGGCCGGCAATCGATTCTCGTCTGCGGCTCTCTGCATCAGGCGCTGCTGCTCCGTAGCGCGGCCCACGTGAGAGAGAGAGAGAGAGGAGAGCGTATCATTTCGACGTAAGCGCGCACCTGCCTACTCGCTGTTCGGCCCTTCGATCTCCTCCTGCGCGCCCGCCCCGCTTCCCAGCCGCTAAAGTTCGCTGCCCCTTTTTCCCTCCCCCGAGCCGAGCCGCGACTACTTCGCATTGGGGTAGATCAGTGAGAGGCGAGGGCGCCATGCCGGATTGCACTGCGCGAAGCGCCACTATTACCTACCTCCTCTACCTGCCAAGGCCGAGGGAGCTTGCAGATTCCCCAAGCTGCACCTTTGCTTCATTCATTTTTCGCCGAGTTTCAGGGTTAGAGTTTCGAAGCGAGACGGCTACGTTTCCGGCGCTCTTTTGCGGGGACAGAATTTTTTTAGATAAAATTCCAGAAATTCGTTGGTCAAATTTGTTCGAAGGCAGGCTCACCGGGAATATTTCATTCAATTCGGAAAATTGGATGCAGTTCTTCGGCAGAAGTTTTCCGCCGAACAGATGAATACTGCCACTCGAGAGAGAGAGAGAGAGAGAGAGAGCGTGAGCTGCGCCGCGCGAATGGAGAATTTTTCTCTAGGACTCTTGTCAGGCCGTGGCATTTTAAAATTAGCCTTTGGGATTAAATCTCTGAGGGAGGCAAATAAAAAGTGAGTTTCTACGTCAGACTCTTCGCGCGTATTACCTACGGGCCAATAATAGAATCGTTGGCGGCTCGCATGATCTCTCGCGGTCTTGCTTTAAACGGATAACCAACTCGTGAAACGTCGGTGCGCGGAACGTCGAATCTTTAGAGGAACCTTGGAACAACGCCGGCGGAATATAATATCGCTGGCGCCAGATTGCATTGTACTGCAGGCAGTGCAGGCAGCGCATCTTTGCGCTGCATCTCTCTTACGTTTTCTGCGTGCGCCGTTGCTTCGTGCCTCGAGCACGTGCGCGAAATTCTGACACGATCGGTACTCGTACTCTTTTTCCTTTCTTACTTCTCTTTATTCATCATTATTTTCATGCTCAATTTTCAAACCTTTCTTTCTTTCGGCAACGCTCTCTATATGGAAAGATTCTTCGTTTAATCGTCATTTAAAGAGCAATGAATAACTTAATGTATTCCAAAATGTTGATACTAAAGTGGAAAGTGAAAAGCAGCAATTACCAAAAACTGTCAAGATATAGATTTTAATTTGCTTGATTCAATTTTATTATTTCGATATGTTATTTTATTCTTTATCTAATAAAATAATATAATAATTTAATTTTAAATAAAAAATAACCTTGCTTTCAAATCAATACACAATTTCAAAATTATAATTATTCTTTTTTATTGTAACTCTTTTATTAAAATATTTTTTAAAAGCAGGGCTTGTTATGCATAAATTTAATTACATTTAAATTATGGTCAAAATATCTCTATAGAAGAGCATATACTTGTGCATAATGATTTAGAAAATTAATATTTAGATTAAAAAGAAATTTATATAATTTCATGATTAATTTTTATTTATCTTCTTATTGTACTATATAATATAAAATTTAATTTTGTAAAATATATAAATAGTTCATGTAAAAATGTTTGAGTTTGGTATCATTCAGAATAGTAGAATACTTTAAAACAACTAGTTTAAAGTCTTAGAGTTGAAAACAATCTAGATTTATCGTGTTTTAATATGAGTAGCCATCTTTGATTTGAAAAACAATCGAAAACCGAAGTACGTGTTCCATTAATTGGTTTTTGTTCAAAATAATATCTGTGCATTTGAAACAAAAGTATATAGACTATCGAAACTTTCAATACATATTAATATTACAATATTAAGTAAACCAAATGTGATTGAATACGTATAATAACATAGGGTAAATATTTGAACACATAAATACAATTTTTAGACTCATTTTGTTTTATGAATTAATTATGAAATTTTTTATTAACAGAATAAAAATGAACTTTATTCAAACGTTGAACTTCTCAAAACAAATTTAATAATAAAGTTAATAATTATTGTTAAAATAGTATCATTGAAAATAACTAAAGTAAATTGGATTCATTAATTATTCCATTCTAGTTAAATTTTCTGAAGGATTATTCAATAACGATGAAAGGAAAAATAGAAAAACCTTGAAACTTTGACAAGACTTGTTCTTTTGTTTTTGTTTGCATAAAAAGATGAAACCTACAAATATATATAAATATGTATGCATATACGAGTATCAAGATTATTTACTCAAGAGCAAAGAAGCCGATAAACATTATTGTCATCACACAAAATATAGAATCATACATTTGTTTTGGACATTTGAGAACCAAAAAGAGGTAGTGCAATAGGTTAGTGCACGACACAGAGTCAGTGAAGCTAAAACGTACAAAGCAAACATAGATTTATAAGTTGATGAAATTGTATACAAGCTCTGTAATCGAGTCAAGTTCTAGATTACAAGATAAAGATGGTAAAAACAGGGAGGTAGAAATGGAAAGCGGTAAAAAAGCAGTAGAAAATGACGAAGAAAACCGCGGCTTGAAAGTAAAAGCACGACATCTGGGACGAATTTGTCGGTATGATTAGTTTCCTGAAGAATCATCACGATATCGCGGTCCACGGCCGATGTTTCGGCCGTGTCGCACGCGAGTAAGAGAGAGAGGGAGAGCGAGCGGGAAGGAGATAGAGATCGAACGAGAGGGAGAGAGAGAGCTAGCTTTGCGAGATTCTTAGGGAAAACGATAAACGAAGGAGATTTACCTCGGTATGGTGATGCACTTGGTGTTGCAACTCTGCGTGGTGATGGCCTTCTCAAGCTCGTCTAGTCCCGCAGACTTTTTGAGCTTTTTAACGAGGCTCTTAACGGCCTTCTCGCTCCATTTGTCCTCGCCCTCGGCCTTTTTCCAGCCTAGCAGCCGCTTGACAATTGGAGGATTAAAACTCGACAACATTGAATTCATCATTTGCTCTCGGCGGGCAGTTTGCGAGCCGCATCGGGCCGCCCGTTAACGTCGACGCACTCGCGCACGCACACGTTATTCGCCTTGTGTTTTTCTTCTAGGTTCTCACACTGGCTGTAAGTCGCCGCTGACGATTTCGTAGCAGCGCGGCTGCCGTCGGGTCAGCTGAGGTCAGTCGACGAGCGCTCTCGGCTGCCGAGGCCCGGAGGCAAGTGGCCGCGCCTCCTGAGGCCGGGGTCGGCAGCTTCCCTCGATGACTCGGGCCGTCCCTCTCTCGGACTGACTGCTCTGCCTGCACCACGCTCGGTCTGCTGCTTGCCTGCCTGCCTGCCTGCTTGCCTCCCTGCTCGCCTGCCTGTCTGCCTGCCTGCCTGCCTGCTTGCTTGCCCGAGAGCCGCTCTCTCGCTCTCGCGGGAGAATGCCCGGCCAGGAAGCCGAGGACGAGCGCGAGGCCGACGCCAAGCAAACCTCTTCCGCGAACTCGCGGAAACGACGCGGATCTCCCTGCTCTCCCCGAGTAGCTCGACACCGACGGCGAAAACTTTACACGGCCGCCATCTTATTCCGAGAGCCACGACCGCCGAGCTCGGCTCGCCTCGCTGATCTTCGGCTTTTTTACGCTTTTTTTATAGGTCCGCGCTCTCTCTGCGCTAGCTCGAGCCGAGCGAGCTACTACTTTGCTCGCTCCAATGATGCCAGATGATGCTCTGATGCTGCGCACCACACGGCCCTTATATCCGATCCAATCGCATCTTCCGCAGCGCAAATACTCTTTTATTATTTTGGATCCTTGGATTTCTGCTTGCTGCGTCTCCTATTCTATAATGTTGCCTTTAGCTCCTGCACGCTAGCTCCCTCACTCAGATAGCTCCAAACAATTAATTTGCTCCAATTTTATTTTCATTTCCAATTTTAATCAAAAAAAGCTCCAAACCCACTCAATCTCCTTACTGTCAATTTTTATTCACCATAATTATGAACAACTGCAGCTTTACCTCTTTGAACATTAATTTCAAAAGTTTTTAATTAATTGTTTTACTTTATATTAATTTAAACGTAGGTAAAGCTTTTATTGAATATAATTTACTCATTTAGAATTATGCTTGATCTTGATCTTGGCGATCATTTCTAGATGTATTTACCTTTTTTTTAATCTACCTTCCGTGAACTATCATTAAATTCTTATTAATATTATTTATTATCATTTATAGATCTCTTTTATTAATTGATAGTAAAAATTTACTCTTTTTGCAATTTTAATTTATACAGTTTTTGAATAATTTATATATTCGATAGCAAAATTATGCATAATAATAATTATAACATTATAAGTGTTGTATCATATTACTTAATTTATTAATAAATTTAAATATTTGCGAAAGTTTGAAAAATTTTTTGTTTTTTTGAAAAGCGCCCTTCTTTGGAACCAACGAGTGCCTTTGTGAACACAAAGCTTGTCCAGTTTCGGAAATTTCAAATGAGCGGGAAAGCCGTTGTACAAGGCTGTGTTGACTGTTGCATATGGCCGCGATTAACTAAAGCGCTGTGAAAGTCAAACTGGTTTGTTACAATTGGAAATTGTTTAAGCGGTACTTAATGGAAGAAAGCGTAATAAATTCAATTTAAAGCATACATTTTGTTTATTTTTATTTTATTTACAATTAATCTTTTCTTTCCACAGACTCTGGTAGAGGAACTACAAGTCCTTCAAAAAGTACATAAACAAATTAAAGCACTTTATACTTTAATACGGTTGTTTAGACTTGATCTGGAAAACATTACAAATAATTACGACACGTTGCTGTGTAAGTTCTGCATTCTTATCTTAAAAAAAATATTACTTTACAAACTCTTAATTCTTTTTTAAGTAATTTGAACGTTAAATGCAAATGTTTTATTTTCAATTAATTCATGTTTTGGTTTTAATAGGTTCCTAATAAATAAAAATGGCTGGAATAAGTAGAAAGAGTTTGGGAGGAGTACGCTTCGACTTGTCAGCAGCTGAGACCTCGACAAGCTCACCATCTCGTCGTCGACGATCAATAGCAGCTCAAAAAGTTGTTGAAAGTAACTATGAAGAAAATGATGATGAAGCAGAGAGATTGGCTAGAAGAGAAAAAAATGAATCAGGAAGCCCTTCATCACATTCTATGCTATCAAGTGAAAGACGGCAATCTTCATTTGGATTAACTGGAATCTCTAATTTGTCAGCTGCTGAAATGACTAATCAAATTGCACAGTGTATAAAGCTAAGTGCAGAGAACAAAATTAATGATAAAAATGCTTTTCAATTAAAAATGATTGATTTTTTGATTTATACTTTGAAAAAGCAAGATCCAAATATGACAAATTTGCAAATGGCTAGTGCTTCTTTGGATGCAAGTGCTAAAATTTATGGTTTTCGGGTAGACAAAGTACATTCAGATTTATTGAAAATTATAGGAATGGCGAAACAAGATAAAAGAGATTCACATCAGGGTGAAACTGGTGACAATCAGGATGCTCACGAAGCTGACGGAAACACAAATGAAGGACCACCGAAAAAGAAAAAAAAGAAAAATCGTCAACATATTATATCTACTGTAGAAGCCCTAAAAGGCAATGTGGAAATTTATGATCCACTATCGTTGATAAGATGTCAGAGAGACACGCAGACTTCTGATATGTTATTCCAAGCTGGTCTTCCTCAGCATGCAAATCAAGGAGTTGCATTAAATCTTTACAATGACGTTCTCCTTGATAAAATTCCAACATCCACTGAGAAATCTCAAAATTTCATGACTCGTGTTATTGACGATTTCACAACGCTTGAAGTTTGCCCATCATATGCAGCATTTAAATTCCTTGATTGGTCACCAGATGATGAGCCCGAAGAACCAAAAAGCCAACCAGAAGAAAATAATGGAGAATATCATTTTGACCTAGATGCTGCAGTTCCGGATGATGATGTCATGGACAATGATGTTATGATGGATTGTGGAGATGCTTACGAAGAAAGATGTGACAGATTAGCTCAAACTAATCAACATGTTGAAAATATAGTTGATTTTCAAGATATTATAGCAAATAATCCAAATCCAAATGCAACATATGAATATTCATATCTTCAAAAAAGTTATCGAATTCACTGGGCTGGACCATCATACTGGAAGTTAACAATGAATAAGAATCTTGGAAGCAGTAGAGTTGTTGAAACTTGTAAGCAAAATGCAACAAAAAAGAAAAAAGATATTGAGTTGACATTTACAGTAGATACAAAAGAGGAGGCTAAAATAAAATTTGGTCATACAAACAGACAAACAAAATTATTGACAAAAACAACCAAATCAATATGGTCAGAAGATAAAGTTACTTTTCCCGAAGATGTACATTATGATCTCAAACGATATTATAACTTTTTCAATAGACCCACAGAATATTTAAAATGTAACGATATTGACCAAGTAGAAGGTACTCATGTAAATGATGATGAACATAGTTTTGAATATAATGATGTTCATGACACATCTAATTTTGGTTGCGCAGAAGATGCAGAAAATTTTCATGATAACAATGATGAAGAGAGATTTACACAAGATAATAATCCAATGCTTATTCAAGACACTATGATGACACAAAGTCAAGGAGCTTTTATTGGAGATAATTTAGTATCTGTTCCTAAACTGACTGATAAAGTTTTCATTGCATATTCACAAAGAGCCAAAAAAATTGACATGCGCCAGCTTAAAAAAGCTATGTGGAAAAATTTGAAGAAAACCAAACAAACAGAAAAGGAAAATTTTGACATCACACATGCAGTAGAGAACGAGAATAAAGATATTGAACCCAAAGCCTTCAGTACTATGTATTTAGAAGTACCAAAAAGTCTCTCTAAGATTAATGCTGATTCTTTAAGTCCAGCTATTGCATTTGTTTCACTTTTACATTTAGCAAATGAAAAAAATTTAAAACTTGACAGAAATCCTGAGTTATCTGATATAATAATAAAAGGTGGTAAAAGTGATACGTAAGCAATGTAATAAGCGAAAGACTGATCTAAAGTTTTACAGCGTTATTTTTATAATAATTTAAATCTAAAGGAAAATAATTTCTATTCCTTGTAGATAGTAGGAAAATTAATTTCTAATCCTTGTAGACTTTATACATTATAATATATTGTAAGTTGATTTAAACTATTATAATAACAGTACAAACTTTCAAATATTATTGCCCTACTTCTCAAAAAATAATTATAATGCAGTGGTATTATTAAAAAAAGTTTCAAATATTTTTAAGAAAACCTAAATTTTTAGTGTTTTTACTACACCTAAGTATTGAAGTATTAATAATTTATTTATGTTAAGTAACATTTTTATATTGAAATTCTAAGTACTAAGATTTCTGTAAATAAAACAACATATTATTTTAAATCTAATTAATGTAGTTTTAATACTCTGAAACAAAATTTAGAAAATAAGATTTTTCGTATGAAGCAGTAAGAATAAATTGCAGAATTTTGTACAAATAAATTTTTTTTTAACACTTCATGTTAAAAAGTAGTATAATAAGCAACACGTGAATAAATTGATTTTTTACCCTCGTCAAACCCGACTCGGGCAAAAAACACCTATTTTACTCCCTTTTGGCATAATATACTTAATTTATCTATATCTATTGATTGAATAATTATGTATAAGTGAGATAGAATAATTTTAAAATCATAACTGGCTAAAATCATAAAAATTTGGAAGAAAAATGAAATTCATCAAGCACAAAATAGCTGGAACTACAGTTTATCATTTTGATAATATTTCAAGATTTGTTAATAGCTTGGGATAATTCTGAGACAGTGAATTGAGGGTGTATTCTGAAGATGTAGCAGCTAGATGCCGAGCGTAAAATTAGAAGCTTGGTGAAGTTGATGCGAAAGTTTTAGTATTTTAACAACTATTTATGCTCCAGCAGGAGTTGAGACTGAAATTTACTTTACAATTCTTTACAAAAGCCATTCCGTTTTAATATTTGTTGGGAAACTTCAATTTTCATATGTATCATATCTTTGTCATCGGCAAAATAAGTTACCAAATGTATGTACCAAACCCGATGAGATCTCCGTTCCAATCTGCTGCCTCGGGGGTTTCCGTCATATGGCAGAACGGACGGATTATTGTGACCTTGTAGCACAATTTTACTGTTTTAATTATATATGTACGTTAAAAAGCTATTACTCTTTTCTGGTCATAGGTCCACAGTAGTTGAAATAGAAAGTTCATTTATTTAACAGTACCTATTTTTGACATCGTACAAAAAACGTTAGTTATTACCATTACATTTTAAAATGAATTCTAAACAACAAATTTGGTTAAAACAACCATTTTTCTATACTAAAATGTCGTTATATGTTCAACCAATTTAAGGAATCAAACGAATCGGAAAACGGCAAAAATTCTTTTGCAGTGACCCCGGCAAATCAATGTTGCATCACGCGTGCTGCTTGCTTCGAAAATATTCAATCTACCCGAACGATTATGAACATATAAATGAACGTGTCTCAGCGCGGAAGTCCGACCTTAAATCGTAAAAGTTCAAGCAAAACTTATAATAATATCCTATTTCCGTCTTTTAAATGACATTTAATTAACGTCTATATAATGATAAACAATTCTAAAATTCAAGTTAATAAAAGAAAATAGTCCTGCACGCAAAACACGCCATTATCTAAATGTACAATTTTATTGTGTGATAAAAGTTGTACAGCGGTTTTTATTATACTAACTTGGATAGTTTCTTCAAAAGTAATGTAAATTAATAAGTTCTATTTAACAATTAAGCACAACAATGTAGTATTACACTTGTTAATTAATCAAGGGGCGCGGGAGCGCCCCAAAGCACGTATAACTATATATATTTATTTTACGTTGCAAATCTGATCTTCTTGAAAGGGCCGAGCGGTTTTTAAAATATAGGTACTAAGATGCAATTATCATTCAAAAAAGCAATAAGATTGTTGTTTTTTTCTAATATGAAATAAAAGTATTTTAAAAGTATAAAAAAGTGTAAAGTATGTAATTATAATAAAGTTTGTGCCTAAAATGTACAAAGTGTACATAATATGTTTGACGATTTTTATAGCGTTCTGTGCAGGGTTTACGCGGTGAAATTTACGTAAACTTTTCACTTAATTTATTATATTTGCTCCTAATAAATCATAAAAATAATGCTTTTTATGATGTGGAAAAATGAAATAATATATTATATTATAAACCTAATATTTTATACATTTTTTATACTTAATACTTATAATTTTGTTATTATTTTGTACAATCCGAATTGTAATAGGGCTTCTGCCCATCTAAAGTTCAATAAATAAAATAAATAAATGAACATTCTGCGCCAAAAGTCTGCCCTATTAAAAAGAATTTATAAAAACTTATAAAGTCGCATAATTCCTGGTACACTGCTCTATAAAACTCGGAGTTTTATAGAGCATTTGCACCCTGAGTTATACGTCTTTATAAGTTTTTATAAATTTTTTTTAATAGGGTGCTCATGTAATTTTTCAAATTATTAAAAAAAACTTATTGTAAGTGACGCTCACATAAACAATTTAATAATTTATTATTTCATTGGAACTTTGTTTTTTTTATTCGTTAAGCAAGTTTTTTTTTATTTGTTAAGCAAGTTTCAGCAAGTTTATTTAAATGTCAGAAATGCAGATTTAATTAAAATAGTTAAAGAAAAAAATGCATCTTTTGAATTTGTCTTTTAAAATATGGCTAATATTTTAAAAGACTATTTAATTATGTTAATTAAATTCTAAATTTTTGTTAGTTTTAAGTATACTTCATATATCATTTCTATTTATTTAATGATATAATAATAAAAGTAATCTTAAATTTAATTTTAGTCTAATTTTTTAATGTTGTATTCTTTTTTTCATTCTTTTGCTAATAATTCAAGTAGTGTTAACAATAAAGTATAATGAACGCGCGTTGCGCGCACCTACGTTATAGTAATTATAAAATAAGTACTTCGATTTATTCACAAAGAGAAACGAAAAATTAAACTATGAACCTATCTTATATCATGTGTATGATATCATCGAAGTTCAAATCTTGTGTTATTGTACATTCTAACCTCATTTAATAAAAACAAGTAGTGTCTGCATGAAGCATGTAAAAATCTATATGTTAAAAAATAAATTGTATAATTAAATTCAAAATACAATATTTTTAAACAGATACATTTTCGTTAAAAAACTTTATTTAATTTCATCGTCACAGATGTTTACGAAAAATTTGAAGATAATATAAATAATTCTAACCTGCAATAATTACTTTATTGCAAAATGTGTTGATAAGTATTTACCATAAAAAAAGACATTCATTACAGTAACAATGAATCATACAAAACATACGTTATATTATTCTAATTTAAAAATATTTAGGTTAAAAAATACTTGTTACAATTCAAACACACTAATATACAGAAGTTGTTGTTTACATAAACATTTTTATTTCAAATCTAAAGCTACACATTGGAATTTATTTTGTAAAAATACTTCAGCAAAAAATTTAGAAAAAAGAAGCATCACTCAATTAAAAGAACAAAGATTTTTATATGGTACTAGTGCTTGTAAGAACAGTAATAACCAAGAAATAAAAGAGAAAAAATCTGATTTTTGCGATACTTTTCTAAATAATTACTTAGAACGTAAAGTGGAGAAACTTGAAAATAAAGGTATATTCTATTTATTATTGTATTACAATAAAAAATTGAAATTTTTTAATATATTTTGTCTTAAGTATATATTTAATATATTTTGTCTTTGCAAAAATGTTAAACAAAACTGAAAAAAATTGTTGATAATTTTAATAATTATATTTGGATTTTAAAATTATATGATTACAGACAAAAATAAGAGTCTTAGCCAGGGCCCTGGCTTAAGCAATTTTATAGCTAAACAAAACAGTCTTTTAAATACATCATCTGAATATATTCCTTATTTGCAGTTTCTCAATGGACAAGAACAAAAAGGTAAATTTGTATTTAATGAAAAAAAAAAAATGGTTGTTCTTTTACTACTTCATTTTTTTACAGTTTATCTTGAAGTATACGGATGTCAAATGAATGTTAATGATGCTGAAGTAGTATCTGCCATTTTAACAAAAAATAATTATCAAATAACAAAGACATTGTCAGATGCAAACATTGTTTTACTAATTACTTGTGCTATAAGAGACAGTGCAGAACAAAAAATATGGAACAAATTAAGTATTTTCAAGGATCTTAAAAATAAAAAAAAGATTTCCAAAATTGGACTTTTAGGTAAATATATTCTGCAGTATTTATAAAAAGTATTAAAATTTTTGAAAACTAAATTTTGTATGCAAATTTTTTACTTAGGTTGTATGGCTGAACGTTTGAAGCATCAAATTATTGAAAAGGAAAAAATTGTTGATATTGTGGCTGGACCAGACAGTTATAAAGATTTACCAAGACTTTTAGTTGTAAGTGATGAGCATGAAACTGCAATTAATGTTGCTCTCTCTGTAGATGAAACATATGCAGATGTAACACCTATAAGACTAAATTCAGATTCAAAAACAGCTTATGTGTAATTATATTTTTATAAATTATTTAATAAAAATAGGAAAATATAAATAAGAATGAATTTTCTTAATTATTATTTAACATTTCAGTTCAATAATGAGAGGTTGTGATAACATGTGTACATACTGTATAGTTCCTTTTACTAGAGGAAGAGAACGATCGAGGCCAATAAAAAGTATTTTAGATGAAATTCAACTGCTGTCAGATCAGGGTATTAAGGAAGTGACTCTTCTAGGACAAAATGTTAATAGTTACAGAGATCTATCAGAATCAAATTTTTTTAAAAATGATAAAAGTACTGCAGAAACAAGTCTTGCTAGAGGATTCAATACTGTTTATAAAAAGAAAAAAGGTGGATTAAGGTTTAGTGATTTACTTGATAAAGTTTCTTTGATCGATCCTGAAATGAGAATAAGGTACACATTATAAATTTATTATTAAAATATTATATCTGCAAATAAATGTTTTGATCAATGTAAACATTTATTTTAAGATTTACTTCTCCTCATCCAAAAGATTTTCCAGACGAAGTGTTGCAACTTATTTCTGAAAGACAAAATATTTGTAAACAAATTCATTTACCAGCTCAAAGTGGGAGCACAACTGTTTTAGAGAGAATGAGAAGAGGCTACACACGGGAAGCATATTTGGATCTGGTGAATCATATAAGAAGTGTAATTCCCAAAATGGCACTTTCAAGTGATTTTATTGCTGGATTTTGTAGTGAAACAGAAAAGGAATTTGAAGAAACTATGACTTTAATAGAAAAAGTTAAATATAGTTCAGCATTTTTATTTGCATACAGTATGAGAGAAGTAAGAATTAGAAGAAAAGTAATATTTTATTAAAGAATAAAAATATTGAAACATTTTTTTGTAAATGTTTTTTCTGTATTTTCAGAAAACCACTGCTTATCGACGTTATATTGATAATGTAAATAGGAAGGTTAAACTTGAAAGATTACAAAGAATGATTAAATTATACAGATATGAAGTTGAACAATTATATAAAAGTCAAATTGGACAACAACAATTGATTTTAATTGAAGGGGTACTTTGAAAATATTAATTTTAATTAAAAAAAATGAAATATATTTTTATGAGTTTAATTTTTAGGAAAGTAGAAGATCTTCAAAGGATCTGCAAGGACGCAATGATGGAAATGTTAAAGTAATACTTCCTAATGAATCAATTCCAACAAATTTTGCATCCTCTATATCTAGACCTATAAATAGTGGAGATTATATAGTTGTACAAATTTGTAATGCTAATTCTCAAATTTTAAGAGGAATACCATTGTATCATTCATCCATAGCAGAATTTTTTTCTCAAGAGGACAGATTACAGTCTATAAGGTGTTAATAAAATGTAATATAAAATAAAAATTATTTGTTTAGATAATTTAAAAAAATATTGTTTGTCACAGTTTTTTAATAATTAAAATTTAATTTATAGGGCACTTATCAAAATGTAATTCTAAGATCACATTTTTTTTAAATTATATATATATATATATATATACATATGGATTTTTCTAATGGCAAATTTCAGACTGATAGTTGAGATTTAAATAACCTTTTCTTAAAATTTTTAAATTTCTTAGTTTGCTTACTTTCAAATACACAGTCAATAAGAATGACTATTTTAAAAAATTTTTTTATTTTAAAGAGATTAAAATTTCCTATTTATACAAAAAGTGCTATGTGTACTAAATTTTATTCAGACACAGGATGTTATAAGAAAAAAACATGTCTTAATAAAAATTCTGGGGATCCTAAACTTATACTACCTGATAAAGAAGAAAATGATGAAAAAAAAATGAATAAAATGAAAACAAAAACTAAATTAAGTTGTAAAAATACTATTAAATTAGCAATAATTGGTGGTGGTTATGCCACTGTATGTGCTACTATTTTGCTGAAACAAAATCCAGCAATCAAAGAAATTGCTCTTATTGACACAGATAATTCACTAAGTGGAGCTGTTTGTGATATTAGGCAAATAGATACTTCAACTACAATAAAGCACTATAAAAAGAACTCTATAATAGAAGGTTTACGCCATGTAAGTTAATTATTTTACTTCTTTATTAATTATTTTTCTTCTAGTTATTTATTAATAGAACATATTTCAGAGTGATATAGTAGCCCTTATGGATGAAACAGATTTTTCAATAGGGGACAGGGATCCACTTATACAATTTAAGTCAAGTTCATCCTATGTAAGAAATGTTGCAGAATGTTTGGTCGGTGTATGTCCTGCTGCTATAATTGCAGTGTTTGCTCGTCCTGTAACAGCAACATTACCACTAGTATCAAAAATCTATCGACAATCTGGACGATATGATCCTAATAGAATAGTTGGTTCTGTAGCAATAGAGTCAATGAGGATTGCTGCTATGACTGCTAATCTTTTAGATTTAAATGCTTCCTATCTATCAGTTCCAATTTCTGGTGGTGTTGATTCATTAACAGTTGTACCTCTACTTTCTAGGACAAGGCCTTTTAATAATTTTTCTGAAGTTAGTGAAATTCAAAATTCAAAAGACTTTTTTATGTAAACCGAATTAAATATTTTAATACTATGATATTCTAATAATGTAGGATGATCTGTGTATTCTCACACATCAATTAAGATCTGCTGACAAAAAATTACATGAATTTGGAAAAAAAGCTCCAACTTTATCTAGTGGTGCAGCAACTGCCAAATTTGTATCAACAATCATTAATGGTTTTCAAGAAAAAAGTATTGCAATTGCATGTGCATATGTAAGGTCAGATATCTTTCCACACTGTCAGTATATAACAAGTGAGTTACGTTTTGGACCTACTGGCGTGGTGCAAAATTTTGGTTTACCAAAAGTATCTTCAAAAGAACTGAATTTGATTGAGCGTGCTGTTCCAATAATTAATGAGACAGTAGATACTGTAGATCACTTTTTAGAATGTTTAAAACCTTGATAACTATTTTTATTAAATCAAATGTGATACTCATATTTTTGACATTTTTTTTAAAGTGTTTTATCTACACAAAATGTAAATGTATTACTATTTCCTAGAAGATCTGTAAAGAAAATTCATCTACTGTTCTTATAGCTTTTTAACTGATAAATTTTGCCTTCTAAACATTTAAATGAACTGACTTATTATTGATTAACAGAATAACAAATATACATAGTTTTATTGTATTGTTTTTTATTCTAAATAAGTAATATATAATTTGTAAAATGTTTTTTTTAATAAATTATAAATTCTAATTAATGCAAAATTCATAATAAAAATGTGATAATAATAGAACGACATAATAATTGTATAAAGTTTCTATAACAGAAATGATACAATTCTAAATTTTGAATTTAAAAAGTGAGATAATTTGTTGTTAATGACGGTAAGTTTACGAGGTGACTGGTGACCAGTGTGACGGAGTCAAAAACTGAAAAGTCACATGTAATAAACCGTAAAATTCGCAAAAACCACCTCTAATCCGAATCGGACGATCGTACCCGCCAATCTTCGTGATAGGCGAATCATTTGTGGCCATGATGGCAGCGCAGTTTCATTTCAAATCGCGTCGATTAGAGAAAGGAAGTGTACTGTAAATCTTGTTGGCACTGTCCAAATAAAGTAAAGTGATGACAGGTCGCATCAAATTTATTGCTTTATTTTTTTACAAAATTTTGAAATAGTGTAAGTAAAACAAAATCATAGTATTTCTTTTTAGTGAATCGGATTTTTTTCTATATTCTCCATTTTAACGTATATAGTTGTAGCTAAGAATTTTTGTTCGACTTGCAGACAAGCATTTTCTATTAATATCCGAACATAAAGCTTGATTTTGGTAGAATTTAAATTTGGAACAAGAGAAGTGGAACCATACCAGGCAGAAGTGCTGGCAAATCTAATTTTAAAATTGCAAATTAGTTTGGTAGCCGACTTGCATTTTATAAGTTTCTAAACAATATGCTGATCTAAAGCAAAATTCATATTTATTACTTCGCGGAAAATTAGACCTAATAAATTGCAGCAAAATGGGCATTCTATTTTCAAGATTTCGTGTAAGTAAATTTATCTTATAATATATAAACATATTTTTATGTACTATGATGCATTTTATTTTGAGGTTATGTCATTATTTAACTCAAATTCTATATAAACTTATGCTTTATACATAAATTGAATAATTTGATTATTTAAGAGAGAAAAATGTCACTAATAGTTTTCTTAAAAAATTATAGGAAACATTGTATTCAAAATGAAAATTTTTATTTATCTTTAATAAATTAAAAATTACAACAATGTTATATTTTTATACATTTTTAAGTTCTAAAAAGAATTACCTTCAATGATTTAACGAAATTGAACAATAATTAATGCAAAAACAAGCAAATGCGTGGACTAATGATTAGCATTCAATGAGGTGATGCCTCAGATCTATATATAGCTTGAATAATATTTCAGTGAATACAATTTTATATAAAAAGTATCACTGAAAAGTTTTTAAATATAAATAATTCTTTTAATGTTAAGTATCTTATGTTGGATTATAAAATTATTTTATTTTTATTGCTTCTTATAATTATGTTTTTGATGATTAATGATGATTTATACTTGGATGTAATTAAAACTAAAATGTACTCAAGTGTTTCAAACATAATTTGATGATTCATGTTTACTTATTATTTACATGTAATACTTATAAGATAAAACCCTACCATAAATTCTTTGTTAATGACAACTATAATTTTCCATTATTAAATTTCAGAAAAAGAAAACCACAATAGAAATTTTAGATGACTTGGATAAAGTAAGTTTACATTTTGTTCCTTTATTTTTTACACAAATTAAAATAACAATAAATTTATTTGGCTATTATTTTTCATGGCAATATAGAAAATAAAAGACATAGAAGAATATGGACAAACGACTGAGCAAAGACATAAAAAAATAGTTGGGACTTTAATAATTTACAGTGTAGCATTATATATTATTACAGCAATGGTTTTTTATTTTTACTTCTTTCCTGCTGAATTATACGATCAATTATTTTACATCACTCCATTACTCTTATTTCCCATTTTGTACGTATATTAATGTAAATGATTTTTATTTACAATTTTTATACTAATCACAATATCTTTTAGAATATTATTTACAAAAAAAATGGTATCTTGGTATTATAAAAGAAAAATTTCGAAAAATCAAGAAAAACTTGTTACTATGCAGCAAGAAAAAAAGAAAATATTAGATGAAGTAACTGAGACTGAAACTTATAAAAAAGCTAAGGAAATATTAATGAAATTTGCACCTGATCAGTTGCGAATGACACCTGTGAGTTTTTATAATA
Source organism: Ormyrus pomaceus (assembly GCA_900474385.1). Taxonomy (NCBI): domain Eukaryota; kingdom Metazoa; phylum Arthropoda; class Insecta; order Hymenoptera; family Ormyridae; genus Ormyrus; species Ormyrus pomaceus. Next base: position 86,309 of record UCOM01000307.1, read on the forward strand.
TAAAGAAAAATAATAATTACTTTTTGAATATTAAATAATTGTTCCTTTATTATTTTACAGTTATCTCCACAAGTAAGTTACATCAAACATACTTCCAAATCAATAAAAAGTTAGTAATTTTATTCAATAATTAGAATTTAAAAATATTTTCTTTTAGTCACTCAACAGACAATCTCCAACAGCACCTGAAACACCAAAATTAGGAACTCCACAAGCAGTTGTTCCTCCTTTACAAGCGGGAACTGAACTACGTCGAAGAGCTTTAGCTTCATCTAATGTAGCTCAAAATCTTTCTATGAGTAGAATGGGATCGTTAGGAGTTGGGAATGCTCTTTCCCTAACTCCACAACCATCTACACCTTACCGGCCAAGTGGTAAATCAATTAATGTTGTAACACCAGCACCTAGTTAGTACTTTTTTTTTGTGACCTTTGTTAATTTTATGAAGGATTGGCATATTGGTAATGTTATAATTACACATTTAAACTTACATATTAAAAAAAAAAATAATTTTTTTTAGAAACTCCACTACCTCGACCTATTTTACCTCAGCAAAGAAGTTACCTTGACAAATTAGTTGAATATGTTGTTGGTGATGGGCCAAATAATCGTTACGCCTTGATATGTCGGCAATGCGATTCGCACAATGGAATGGCTCTTAAAGAAGAATTTGAATATTTCGGTAAATTTTTAAGATGCGCTTAAAACTAGTTTTGATGATTGTTTATAATACAAATGTTTTAATTTTAGCATTCAGATGTTGCTATTGCAATTTCTGGAATCCGGCTAGAAAACAAAAACCGTCTGCTCCTAAATTAGAATTTGATTCTAGTTTAATAAGCCCTAAAAGACTATCCCTTCAACCTAGTAAATCAACTGAAAATTTGCTACAAGTAAATTCAATTGAAAATGAAGTTGAAAATGATAACACACATACAAATACTGTTAATCAATCTGACACAGGTATATTATAAATATAAAGCATAAAATAATTTTTAACTATTATATTTATTTATTATTCATTTTGTTTACATTATTTAAAATAGATTCTGATATAGAGGTTGTAGAGAAAACATCTGTTACACCGGATAACGAAGAAACTAATATAGCAGATGATGTTGAAAATGATGATATTGAAATTGCAGGTTAATTTAAATTATTTTTAAACATTAAATACAATGAAGAAAGAAATTACAAACTTTAGATTTATTAAATTACATAATTTTTATTCTTGCAGAACCGACAATCAGTGAAAAAGACTTAAAGGTTCAAGAAGTAGAAAATGAGAAAATGGAGGTAGACGAATCTCCCAAAGTAGAATAAATTCGTACAAGTCATGCATTTTTTGACTGATAAAACTGTTAAGCGTGTCGTTAATTACTACATATTAAAAACGTGTAGTAAAAATATATATTATGAATACAGATATTATAAGTTGCCTAAACGTATGCCTTAATCACAAAATAATATTCAATTGGATCATGTGCGATATTTTTTTATTGTTACAATTGTCAGAACATGGACTTAAATATTTATTATTTTCCATCATAAAGTTATCATTCCATATTTATTTTTCTACACAGTATAAACGTTTAATCAATACCATTGATTGAATAGTTTATTTTCCATTCATAAAAAAGTTCTAAAATATATATACTTTGCAGATTACATTTGACATGTAATTTAAAAATTAACATGGTCAATAAATGTAACTTTTTATAATATGTAAAAATTTCAATTTTATGTTATTTTTGACATAGGTTGATAATCAATTATCTTACATGAAACCTCTAGATTTGAAAAATTGTGATAAATTTGAAAACTGTAAATAATAATTTATCAGATTATAAGGTGAAAAGTCAAAATTTATGAGTATTTATCATTATACAAAATTTGAAGAAAACTAGTGTTCTTAGCATTACTTTTTATTTAACGTAATTTTGTACGCAATAATTTTATATGCTTTTACATAGTGTTCCGTAAATAAATTAATATGTCCTTTTCTATAATCAATATTGATAACTGTTACCGGCACGTTATTATTTATGGATAGCGTTAAGTATTTATGTTATTTTTAGAAACTTAATTTATTGTCAATTAAAGTGTGAATATTTGAACAAGAGTAATTCTATTACTTATCATAAATGAATTGTACTTTTTATAAAAATAAATAAAAATAAAGAGTGAATTTTTGAAAAATAGAAATTTGGATTACGTTTCAAATAAGTCTCTACTAAAATACTTGTGTATTAATCCTTGCTTTTCCAAGATGCGCCATTTCACACCAAGGATATTTTAACAAAGTAAATATTAAATAGTATTCAAACAGATTCAAATAATACTATTATATAACTATTATATACTATTATTACAATTATTATTATAATATTAAAATCTTTTAATTATATTTTATTGTAAGTATTATAGAAACTTTTTCAATACTTTTTAAGAAACCCTAAAATGTAGTAATTAAAATTATATCAACATTCTTTAATTGTATACTGCTTTCTATTTAAAAAAAAATATTTTTCGTAAAAAAAATTTCTTCTATTTTACAAAAATTAAATTAGTTAATTTATAATTTTTGTTTGATTTTCTGAAGTAATTTAAAATACATAAATGAATTTTGGCGCCTTTTTTGAGTTCCCGAAGTCATCAAAAGGGGATTCAGCACGAATCGAATGGAAGTGCGCGAAAGGGAGCGTGTGGATCGGCCTTCAAATTTAGACGCACGACAAAAAAGTGTCCCTCGACAACGGCACATCATTTGAGGTAAATCCGTTAATTTTTTAAGCATCACATGTAGTTTGTGTACAATAAAAGAAAAGTCTGATTCATAATTGTAAAAAGTAATAATTTTTTATATTCATATCAAGTGTTTTTACGTATCATCTCATTTTAGCCTCTTCTTCTAAACACAGTCGTTGCGGTATTAAATTCATTTTTTTAATTGTTGCAGTTTTTAGTGTTAAATGTTTCCAAAATATTAATTTGCATGAATATTTAGGCTGTAAAAAGTGCGGTTTTAATTTACAATTGCTGTCAAAAAGGAAGAACAAAGAATTGATATCTAGAAATACCGGCCTTGCAGGCATTGCCTCTTTTAGACTCATTCTTGGGCGCCATGCTAATGGTCACCTCTATAGATTTTACCGCTAATGAATATAATAAATAAACTTGTTGCCTCCCTTCTTTTGTTTTTATTTTGTGTTAAAAAGAAAATTGAATAGCGTTATTGCAAATAATGATAAGCCCTTAATAAAATGACTTGATTCTTTTCAAATCCATATATGCTGAAGCCTCAGGGGGAGGGAGGGAAAGGGGGGTTTCTAAAAATCGGTGTACGAGCACGTGTATTCATACCAAACTTGTATTTTCTACAAAAAGAACACACGGCATTACTAAGAATTTTTGTATTTCTCAAGTTTAACAAAAAAAAAAAGAGAATTGTAATGAGCAACAATCGTTTTTTGCAAGGATTGTTCCTCATTTTAATTTTGGTTCAAATATTACTGATATAGTTTAATAATAACTTTTGTATAGTAATTGTTTTTATCATTAAAGAACCTAATAATTTAACAAAGAACTATATATTTTTTCTTAAAAAAAAAAAATACAGTTTACTATAAAGCAGTATTTTCAACAGGTAACACAAGATGCCAGAACTTACAGAGCTTGATAAGGCTGCAACGTCTGAGCCTACTAAGGCTGAGGCAGCAGCAGCTGGTTCTGGAACTGATTCAGATTCTGATGATACCATCCCAGAGTTGGAAGATGCCGCAGCTGGTGGTGGTGTTGTTTTCCCTGGTGGAAATGTTCCAGGCATGCCAATAGACATGGTATCAAAAGCCAAACAAAGCCGCGGAGAAAAGAAAGCCAGAAAATTAATGAGTAAACTTGGTTTAAAACCTGTACGTAAAGATCTTGTTAAAAAATTGTAAGAAAATTAAATTTACAAATATCTTAAGATTTAAATATTGCAGGTTCAAGGGGTCAACAGAGTAACAATCAGAAAGTCAAAAAATATCTTATTTGTTATTAACAAACCAGATGTACTGAAAAATCCAGCCTCAGACACTTACATTGTTTTTGGTGAAGCTAAGGTACTTATTCTTTTAAAAATGTATCCTTTCAGTTTCAAATTTTTGTTAGCAACTTTAATTTTAATTTAAAGTTTTTTTATTTTCTAGATTGAAGATCTTAGTCAGCAAGCGCAAGTAGCAGCTGCTGAAAAGTTCAAGGAGCCACCAGTAATTTCTGCTGCTGAAGCTGGTGGTAGTACAACAGTAAGTTAAAAGATTCAAAAAGATACAATTGATTTTATAACTTACATATATTTATCGACATTATGCTTTTTCACATTTTCCAGCTTTATTTTAAAGTAGTTGAAAAAATCTCTGACTTTTTATCTAAAGAGCTCCACAGATATTAAAAAAATTTTAATGTGTTATTTCACATTTTTTTTTTCATAAAATATGAAATAATTAAAAATATAATAAATATGAAATAATAATAAAAATTAAATGTTAATAATACAATTCAATTTTTTAGGTCGTTGCTCCTATACAAGAAGAATCTGAAGAAGAAGTTGATGAAACGGGAGTTGAAGAAAAAGACATTGAACTTGTTATGAGTCAAGCAAGTGTATCTAGAGGGAAGGCAATTAAAGCTCTCAAAAATAACCAGAATGATATCGTTAATGCTATTATGGTAAGCTAATTTTATTTATTCTACTGGAAAAATCAGATTAAAGTATTTTATATATTTATAACACTCGTATGATGATACATGTGAAAGGTTTCGCTTAAAAATTCACAGTCAGAAACATTTTTGAAGAAATCCTTGGCAGACTGAATTATTTTAAAAATTAATATATAATTTCAATAATTTTTAAACAAACTTTTAATTTATTATCGTTTCATTACAGGAATTGACGATGTGATAAACCAGTCTCAAAAGTTGTTAGGATATTCTCGTCGCGACTCACTTTGTGAGACATTATTTTATCATCAGTGAATCAGCCAATCACATTTCTGTGTATCTCATCACGGTATGGATTACGAAATTTTGGGGCAAATAATTTCGTGTCCTTGGACCAGTATCTGCCCCTAAAGTAAATTTACATGTATATACATAATTCATATAATAAAAGTAAACTTCATAAGACTAGGATTGAAGTTTTTAATTATTTTTGTGTTTAGTGTGTTGTGTTACTTAAAAACAATACACAAATTAATAGATGCATGATTTGTACATATAGCTTGCAGATTTTAAAGATTAAATCGTATTCTTAATTACTTTGAAAGATGTTTTAAAATAAAAAACATATACTATAATATAAATAAAGTATTAAATATTAATTATTAAAAAATGTTTTATGATTTAATTAATATAGTTGAAAATATATTTGCAACATTTATTTACAGCAGCCTCGAATTTATTTTATTCTTTAAATAAAGTTTCTAGAATAAATAAAATTTAGATAGAAATACAATTTTTCCAGTACTTTAATATTATTTATATATTCATTAATATATTTACTTATATTATTGTGTAGTGGTAAGGTCAATTTCTGTTCATATTTACGTCCGTGCGCACCAGTTGGTAAAGAAAGTTTCTTCAATCAATATTATTTTTACGTCTTTAATTCTGGATAAATACCTAGAGAGCAGCATTGTATTCAAATATGTGGAGGTTGGATGATCCCCACAAATAAACCATATTTCTCATAAATTTGTAATTCACTTACAAATAATAAGTACTCAATAAATAGCCAATAGTATCTAATTTTAATGCAAAATTTTTCTGCTTCGATTGCAACTTATTTTTTAATAATAATAATAAATAGAAGTGTAGTCGTAATGTTGAACAATTTATCTAATATTTAGTAATAAATTAAGAGAATTATTTATTATAAAATTAAAACTTTACCGCCTTTATTCACTTTTTTTAATCTACACTTCAACTCCTATTATAATCAGTTTTGTTAAAACAAACACATTACATTTTTTGATAATGTTTAAAAGCCGAATTGTTGTTAATTTAAGACATTATAACAATAGAGTATTTTCCAAATCAAATGAGCACTATTCGACTATATGTTTAAACTTTACAGGGCCGGGATTTCAGGGGACCTATAACCCTCAGAAAACTGATGGTACAAAAGGAATCTTACATCATGAATTGATCGTGAACAAAGTGTCCATCATGAGTTGGGCCAGTATACTGGCTTTCCGGCCTTCTAAAGGTTAATAAAAATTACTTAAAAATACTGCAACAATTAAATTGTTTATGTTTACTTTCACTAGTTCGCAAAGAATTCAAAATAGAGCGTTAACCTTTTCGCTCCGGGACTGGTCCATATATGGACCAGCACTCCGTGTGGCGACTTGTCATAAGAAGTTCATTCA